>JAQBSW010003495.1:0-82444 GCA_029291075.1 Eudiplozoon nipponicum
TTAGATCATAACTCTGCTTGCATCTCACCTGGGCAATCTTAACTGTTTCTGTAATTATCTCATTCCTAGGTACGTAATCAATAGGGATCGCAGTATTAAGTCCAAGATTAAGAATTTGTTTTTGGTCTTCCGCAAAATATTGAGTTCAAAAATTACTAGTTCAAATAGGACCAAAAGGGTAAACCAATAGAATCTCATGTACACTTATGTTTCGTGCTTACTGACCACTCATCAAATGCCCACTATATATTTGGTCAAGGAATGTAGGAGAATTGGACCATATACCAATTCGGCAACCATAGTGTTGGTATCATGTACAGACTCTACGACAATAGTGTCGGTACCCATTAAAGGCTCGGTATATATTATATATAGTGAGTTTTCATTGAAGTCTTATTGTAGAAGACTTTACATAAAGTTAGCTCCACTACTGCTGATATAAATATTCGTATTGGAGATTGTACTATCCAATTGTTTCATATTCCCAGCCAAACAGATGGTGGATATATGGCGTTATTCCGGCTCCTGCGAAACGTATATTCACATGAGATTATACCTTCCGTTTATGCTGACCTTGAATTATCTTTCTGGTCCCCGTTGAAATAATTTGTTACTAAGTTTGCACATTTCTTTATCACGCACATGGTTCTGTATTGCTCAGGATTGCGTGTTTTGTGAGAATTGTATAACTTTTGTTTATTGCCAAGCCCGTATTCTTTTTCGCGGCCTATCTGTTTCATTTCTTTAAATTAAATTTATGAGCTTGACATAAACCCAAACCACGTTGTACATCCAGTTGCACGACATACTGAAACTGCCATCAGTCACGCGATGTTACCCATTTTGAAATTCCATAATCAGCACCAAACTGATTATCCGCAATGCATACTTAAGAAAAGCAATGTTAGTTATGTGGCTCACACCTCCAGTAGTTTCGCATATATTGCACATGACTTGAAACACTAACTGCACAATTCCGATGCAGTCACGGACATTAAACCGCGAACAAAGCAAAGCTGTACATATATTCAGATAAAAATCAATCTAAAATAAGTTTTCTAAATGTAACATTAGCAACAAGAAAGGCGACAACAAAGTCTGATGAGCAAGACAACAGGCAAGAAACAAATATCACCCGAAACACAAGACTACAAGCTTGACAAGAAACAAATTAAGCACAACTGGACAATGCAGAACATAAATAATCAACAAAACTCAATCCTATGCACGATAATCAAATGCGCACACTTTCCTCAAACAGACGCTCAGCTCAACCCGGATCGGCAACTAGCTGACTCTAAACGAACGACCGGATGTTATACTTATAGAAAAGAAGCGATATAATGAGAGTTATTTGTAACTCGCCGATACAAAACTCAAGACATTCACGTATGGTCCACATGGATACCAACCTCAACAAACTTCATTCATTCATTTAGAAGAGCATGTATACTCAAAGTGAAATTTAAACTTTTGCGTAGTTAAGCTTACGTGAAATTTCTCTCTCGAGATCTAACTAAAGATACTAACATGTACATTCACCTTCATATATTCAATAGGTGTGTTTGTCTTCTTGCTGAATAATTAATGATATATATATATATATATATATATATATATATATATATATATATATATATATATATATATATATTCTTATTTGCGTGATTCTGTTAAGTATGCCTTATAATTACATTTTCATGCGTTTTATCGGTCAAATGAAAGAAGTTGACCTCATCTATTTCGTGTCGATCACACACTTACATATCGACAACCTTATATATATATTTTTTTTGTATATAAATGTGTGTTTATATATAAACATATGTATATATAGTTTGATTTTCATATATATATATATATATATATATATATATATATATATTGCCACTTGTGCAATGACATTATTTAAAATAACTTATTTACTAATGTAATAACGAGGAGCAACATCAAAAGCGACTTACGCTAGTATTTCTTTTCGAGGATGCAACACTGTTCCAATGATGGATAGAATTACAAAATTCAGAAGAATATAACATATGTAGGTATTTATATGACAACACAAAATTGGATGAACAAGTCAAACGACTGAACAAATCCGTTATTTATAGAAATCATAATCCATAGACATTCAGTTTGATGAAGGAACTTTTTAGTTGCGAACCTGGATTAATTGAAATTACCTGATCTGCGTTTTGACTAACGCAGCTTTCATTGTTCCAGTAAAGTAGATCGAAATATAATGCAAAAAGAAAATTACTGGAACAATGAAAGCTGCGTTAGTCAAAACGCAGATCAGGTAATTTCAGTTTGATGGACAATACGTCCCATATTATTATCATTATTTAATCAAGACACCATAACTTAAACATATGACCCACCAATATGTGGTCAAAATCTGTAACTCAGGTGCAATCTAATTTATAATCATTGATTGCCTTTTGCCGAATTTAGCCTGCGGAAATTATCGTGTGTTACCCATTATTTTTGGTTCTTATTTAACAGCTACAAAATTTCCAAATTTTTCGTCTAGTTGTACAAGTTATTGGATAATCACAGTCCCTTACACTAGACACTATACTCCCTAACCAAAAAGAAAAGATTGAACATTTGGAAACATTAGGAGTGTATGAAATCCCATTCAACGATTGTAGCCTCAAGTATGTTGGTGAGACCATGCGCCCTATCATAGTAGGTAGAGTTGAACATAAGACTGCATGTAAGTATGAAAATATTGCTATATCTGATCTTGCTCGTCATGTAGTGGAGACTGGACATACTATTAACTGGGTTGAATGCAAACGCATAGCAATATGTAGTCGTAATAGGGTGACGAGATTGATTAGAGAATCTATCGAAATTAAATCTAAAGATAATATTATGAATGAAACAGCTGTTGAAAAATCGTTAGGTTCGATTTAGAATACCGCATTAGCTAATGGCAGGAAAAGGCGATTGCACGAATTGGAAACTGAAGCCAGCTCCAGTAAGAGATTAATAACATCGGATTAAGATTTACTTATTAGTGGGCTTATTATTCAAGTAATGAATAATCAATTATTAGGAATAAAGTCTTTCTAAATTGTATCTCCAACTACTTGTTTGATTTTAAATCTCTTAATGATTTGAGCAATTATTTTTGTGTTTTGCACCCCCACCCTACCTATTGAGGTCATTCTAATAAAATATCATTTCAAATATTTGGAATTAATAATTAGTCTGACGCGTGCAAAGGTTAAATTAATGTCTTTTGACTGCAGTTTCAGATAGATGTACGTAAATGTGTATCAATTATATTTAACTGAATCTTTTTAGTTATTTATACACATAAACAGGCACATGCGTGGCGTGCGCCTATTTAATGGTATGACAATAACTGTTATTAATAAGTCTATCCCGAGTACTTCCTGAGTGGCTTGAATTTAAATTTAACACGTGTATTGGTCATTCGGATTTCTAGTTTTATCACTCATAAGGGCTTGTGTTTATGACGGGTGTTTTTGATTTATTGGTCTCCCCCACCAGAAAATGTGAGGGCAATCTTAGTTACGTCATTTTACATTGAGTATATAAAATGAATAATTAATGCATGAAAATGGTAAATTCCTATTCAATCACTCTAGTCTCAATTAGTTAGATGAAAATAGCAGTTACGGAAACGCACGTACACACACACACACGTGACAGGCGAATATCTAGTGAAAGATCAGTCTAAAGTATAAATAATATAGTTAGAGGAAATAACGCGCTTGCTTCATTAGTTTCATTTCTTAAACTTCTGAGGACGGACCAACTGGAGAAGGCTACCGAAAAAAGACAGCCGAAATATTTCGTTAAAGAAAGAAAACTACTGGAACAATAAAATCTGTGTTAGTAAAAACGCAGATCAGGTAATTCAATCTACACTTTCTGTTATTCTGTTACGTTATCGGCTATCACAATACTAGAACGTTTTAGGTGTTAACTCTCTTATAATATTACAGGTGGAAGAACGGATAGCGCTTTTGTCCAAATTTGGTTTTCTTTTCGTTGGAGCTGCATTTTAAGCTCCATCAGTTTTGTTGGCTTGGCCAGATTTTAGGCATGGCTGAAGATCGATTTCTCGAAATGCCTCCATGGTATCAGGCAGTGATAGACTTTCGTAGGACGAAATGTCAACAGATTGTGACGTGGTTACTTAACTGAATAATTAAACCAGAAAATTTTGTACCTTTTGATCAGTTCATCTTCAAGAACGTGGTACATTTGTTAACTAAATTTATTGGTTTGAACCATTTCGTGATGCGGCATCAATAATTGCTCAACGGAAGTTAACTTGCAGAGTTTCAATATTCATCTTCTACTAAGTATCATTTAATTGTGCCAGTGATCTCTGAACAGCGTGGTCTCGATATGAACTGGCGCGATGTAAACCGAAAGGAAGCTGCATTGCCAATATCATCTTGCCTTGTCGTATTTTAGAGCTCAAGAAGCTTTGGTTTCTCTGCGTTGTTTAGGAAAGCATTCTTCTTTATAAACCATTCTGCTATCTTGCAAATAAGCCGGATGACAAATTCTATAAATAAAAAAATGTGAACTACCGATTTTGTCATAAAAGGTAATCAAGGCGAGTAGACCTCTAAGTTGTTTCACAGGTATGCGGAATGTTTTTCGTAATATAATGTAGCTCATAAGTTGACTACAGCGCAACTGTATATTTTAAATTAAAGTAAGTCTAGGCTCACAGCATCAATGATACTGTTCTCATGGCATTGACTGAGTTAGTTTTCCTACTGAATGTGTATATTCTTCTTTGTATGTATAATTAAGAAACTGTCTCGTGGCATTAAATTGCCAGCGATTTCGTAATTAGCATTTGTATAACAATGTAACTTACTATACGTCCTATTTAATTAGCAGAATTTTACTTGATTTTTCGATTTAAAATTACATTAGCTGGCTGTTATTCTAAAAAGTATATTAGTTCAACGGAAATCGTTCGTAGACCGTAGCAGTTTCTTATCAGAATATTTATCGAATTCACTGTAAATCATTAATTAATCCGGTTCCCTAGTTTATGGTTTTGGAATAAAGTTTGGTAAATTTATTATTTATCCATTTTCTACTAGACTAGAACAATTTTCGATGAAAAACTCATAACGTAGTTATAGAACTTGATTGAATAATACGGTCGAGTATAGTCTTTTTAAATGTGCTATTCAAATTTGATTGGCCTTTAAATGTGTCTATCAATTGTTCGCGGAACCGTCAGACTTAATGTCTGCAGCGACAGAAATTCTAAAATTAGATCAAAGCCCAGTACAGAATTAACATTTTTAATTTTCTTGGCTTTTTTGCTACTGGACGTTTATCAATTTAAGTCATTTATATATATATATATATATATATATATATATATATATATATAGTTAGGAAGAAAAAACATTAATAACAAAGTGGATAAAGGCCATTTATTTCGTGAATACTAAACATCGCTCTACAATCATTCATTTATATACATTCTGGGTTTTCAATTGATTATGCTAGTGATAACAAATCTGACTCGCTTTTACTTCTATTTCTTGTGTTTGCTGACCGGTAATTGTTTATGCGTTTGTGTTTGTGTGTGTGACTGTTTGCATGTGAAGGTCATTCTCGCTGTATTGCAAAGTGATGTCTGAGATATGTTCATTATTGTTTTGATGGCTTGAGAATTAACCATTTGTTCGCATTTATCGCTGTTACATGTACGAGTGCAATTTTTCCCAGTGTAGTTTATCGTTTCACCTTGTTGCGAAAATTTGTGTTCTGCACATGGTAACAGAGCCAGTGTGGATTGCAGTGTTGAATGCTCATATGGTTTGGAAACTTCTATCACCGTATGCGCCTCTGTTATTTCCTCTTCAGTTTGTTGCCAATCCGATTGTATGTTTGTTGATTCTAGTCGAAGGCCTGTTCGTTCTTGCTTGGATACTAGTAAATTTTTGTTTAATTTTGTTATTCTTGACCAGTCGATTAGAATATCATGTTGATGAAACTTTTGAATATTAAGGTCAGGTGCTTGTTTTTTTATTTAAAGGGCTCCATAAATGAATAATTTTTATGATTTTGCTTTATGTAGAATTGTGAAATTGGTCGAATTGACTGGGTGCCCCGTTGCCAATATATGATCGGAAATAGCTGATTTTCCTGACGGTGCCAAGCCTTTGTTAATCAATTTCCGTGGCAAATGTTGCTGGATTCCTTTTTTTCAATTGCTTCTTCGTACGTCCGATTTATGTGCTATCGCCCAAACATGAGAATTTGTAGACTTTGAATGATTTGGAGAGAATTGACAATTGATCTTTGGCATCTAACCTCTTTTTTTTGTACCAAATTCCCAAGAAACTCCATGAAAATGGAGCCGGCTTATCCTCCAAAAGGAGTCAGCCGCAGCAAAAAAACAAATCTAACCTCATGATTCTCTATGTACTAATTGTCATATTAACTTTAACACTGGGAAAGTTCTCCCTAGTTATTCTATTCAGCCGCCGTGCAATTATTTGACTGGTATGTCGCCTCTGAACGGTAAGTTTAGGAAAACCTGTTTTACGGTATTCTCTCTAGTGCGAATTTGCCGTGGTGTGATGTTGACTTTAATGAAACGCTCTGGGTAGTTGTTCCTTAGCAACATTTTCCTGAGGTAGCCCAGTTCTTCCTCAATCTTGTGTTCAGAGCAGATCTTCCTGATTCTGTTTGCTAGGTTGTTGTTGGCACACTGCTGTTGTAGTGAATGTATTGCCCGGTGAAAGAGGATTTTCTATATATGGCCAGTGTCAAATCCCCGTTTTCTTTGCGAGTGAGTTTGATGTCAAGGAAGGAAAAACTGTCGTCTTTCTCTACCTCGAGAGTGAATTTTATGTCTAGATGGGCTCCATTTGGTTTTTTGAGGATTTCGGAAGGGTCTGCTGCTTCTGAGATGAACAAAAAGGTATCATCTACATACATTTTGTAGAGTGCGCACTGGCCAATTATACATTTTAGGCTCGTATTTTTCAAGATGATATAGGTATACATCTGCCAGGATAGATGCAATGCAGCTTCCCATAGTTACACCATTGATCTGGCGGTAGTATATCCCTTCAAATGTAAATTTCACGTTTTTGTACATGTTAATATGAGGTCTTTGATGTCATTGGCGTCTATAGGGAAATCAAAAAACTCATTTTGATAAGGTCACACAAGATCTCCGTTGTCTTACCCAGTGGTATGTTTGTAAATAAGGATGATACGTCAAGCCAGACCATTTTATTTCGCAGAATGTTCTTCCCCTTCTGTTTATTTGCTAGTTCGAAAGAGTCCTTGATAGTGTTTGCGTTTATGATGCTCCGTATTGGTTGAAGTATTTTGCAGAGAAACGTGGCTGGTTTATGTTGTGGAGCGTTGATCATTGACATAATAGGCCGCATCGAGACAGCTCCTGAGGCTGTCACGGCTTTATTAGTTTTTGGCTTGCCGTACAATCTTGCGGTGTTTGTTCCGACGAGTTTTGCCTTTTGGATGTCTTCTATGAGTTTTGATCTAATATCGGAATCCGCCACCGATGTTAAAACGTGTTTTTCCATCTTTTACAGAATTGAATTAATTCTTGATTCGATATTTTTTGAATCATCTTTCTGTTTGATGTCTTGTTTAAAGTTAGATTGATCATTTATAATATCATTCATGGACTTTCTATAAGCGTCAGCCTCAAGTATAACAATTCCTGATCCTTTGTCGGGTGTGGCAAGTCGAATGGATTTGTCTGATTGTAGTTTTCTGAGTTCGTGTATGTGCTTTTATGTGATGATTTAGTTGCCTTTGAATTCCTTCTTGTATTGTTAAAATGCGCTAACTATATCAGCTTTCAGTCCTTGTCAATTGAATACATGTGGGGTGGTGTCTTTCGTTAAGTCATTGTAGAAATTTTCTGTTCCAGTCTGAATGTCAATAATGTCACGTTCACTTAGGTTTTTCTTGACTACGCGGAATTTTACTCCTAAGGAGTGTAATTCTTTCTGGTGTTTTGACAAGATCACTTTTGAGTAATTGTAAATAAATGCGTCTGGGTTTGTAGGAAATTTCGATTGTGTAGGAAATTTGTCCAGGTCCCTCGTGAGATCCTTAGTTTCTTTGACAGCTGTTATTGTCATCAGCGTTTGTATTTTCGTTATAAAAGCGGTGTATTCGCTGTCGTTCAGTCTTACAATTTGACAACCCAATGATTGAATGATTCTCTTAGCATCTTGCAGTTTTGATTGGTTGTGCTCGATGGCATTAAGCAATAAGCGACTTATAAGTTTATTCGTCGGTTTTTGGTTATTTCTCCTGCACTGCCTGAGGAATCGTTTTGGCATAACAAGTGATTATAAACACGATTCGAAGAACTTAATTATTTCTAGAAGTTTGGCACACATACAATTGGATGCAATATAAGTGTTTAGTTCTTTAGGGGTAAAAGGCTGACCTCGCTCCTTAATAATCTTTATGATGTTCATTTCCTTCGAACATTACAAAGTATATTTCTAATTAGGAAGAAAAACACATTAATAACAAAGTGGATAAAGACCATTTATTTCGTGAATACTAAACATCGCTCTACAATCATTTATTTATATACATTCTGGGTTTTCAATTGATTATGCTAGTGGTACCAAATCTGACTCGCTTTTACTTCTATTTCCTGTTTTGGCTGATTGGTAAGTGTGTATGCGTTTGTGTTTGTGTGTGTGCCTATTTGCATGTGCAGGTCATTATCGCTGAATTGCACAGTAATATATGAGATCTGGTCATTATTGTTTTGATGGCTAGAGAGATAAACCGTTTGTGCGCATTGTTCGCTGTTACATGTACGAGTGCTATTTTTCCCAGTGTAGTTTATCGTTTCACCTTGTTGCGCAAATTTATGTTCTGCACATGGTAACAGCGTCAGTGTGGATTGCAGTGTTGAACGCTCATATTGTTTGGAATCTTCTATCACCGTATGCGTCTCTGTTATTTCCACTTCAGTTTGTTGCCAATCCGATTGAATTTTTGCTGATTCTAGTCGAAGGCCTGCTCGGTCTAGCCTGGATACTAGTAAATTGTTGTTGAATTTTGTTATTCTTCGCCAGTCGATTACAATATCATGTTGATGAAACTTTTGAATATTTAGTATTAGTATTTACGAAATAAATGGCCTTTATCCACTTTGTTATTAATGTGTTTTTTCTTCCTAATTATAAATATACTGTGTAATATTCAAAGGCAATGGACATTATATATATATATATATATATATATATATATATATATATATATAAGATTTAATTTTTTTCAAAAACCTTCAATCCCTAATGTCAAATAAATTTAAAAGATTTACAAACTGAAGTTTTTACACTTTTTTATATTTTACCACTCATTAATCAATCATTTTGTTTTTACACAAAAACAAACTGAAGATTTGAAGAACTGAACTGCTTTTTTGTGAAGTTGTGTGCCTAGACTACCGTGTATCAAATATGTACGAGGCTGGTCTATTAAATAATTTTAATTTTATTTTCTATGCACGATTTGGATTAAACAGAAAATATATCTATTCAAATTCAATCACTACACTTTGATTTAATATATTTTCCAAATGTGGCACGGTTTCTGTAATATAAGGACAAAACTTCGATGGTAATTCGGTAGTTTATATCAAAAGTGATTTCTTCGAGGATTCATATCATCCAAAGAATGACAATTGAAAATATTTTTTATATACAACCGTTAGATAATTTTCGTTACTGTGAACTAATATATATGTGAGTATTAGGTGTTGCGCATCTAATACCAAATTAGTTCAAATAGGAACAGAAGGATAAACCAAACACAGCATGAACGGAACGTATAATCTAATGTGCACATTCCTTTCGTGCTTACTGGCGACTCCTTAGTAGTAGCCGGTACTGCTTCCTATACCCACTATATATTTTGTTGAAGTAAGTTGGAAAGAATATACATTAATTTTAACCAAGGTTGCGACCTTGATATAAACACCTGACATTTATGTACATACATTTTTCAGTATAAACTAAGCATAGTTTAGTGTTTTAAAGGCAATTCATCCAGTAGACCGGTTTTGTTCTTATTAGGAACTCACCACCTACTGTCCAGAATTTTTCGCGGACAAGATTTGAACCTGGTCATATCTGATTCGGAATATGATGCTCTAAGCATTAAGCCAACTCCATTGTAGTTAATTTTAATCTTATAATACTTATACACACTTACGTCTACTTACTTGTAGCGAAATTCTGTTTACCATTCTTTATCGGTTTAAAACTAGTTTTAAGTCTCAATGTTGACATTACTGATGTATGCTCAATTATAATTACATTGGGTGGTGTTAACTCCGACAAACACAAAGAATTATGTCAAAGGATGCCATTGTACAACAAAAGTACTTTTAACATCTTCTGTAAATTTCAGATATCAGCTTCTCGTAATCTTTGTTTAGTACAACTTTTATGCAATTAATTTATTTTTACTTGAACAACGCTTTTGGTCAGATAAATAATTAATGTGATAAAACGTGGATGATTGCGTCTTTGTGCAATCTCAGTCATCTTTTTCTAATAACGTACGTGTATGATTGTATCCTCTTGCGTGATTTTCCTGTAAAATAATTTTAGTCCAGACTAAACAGCTTTTTATGACTTATATACTGTTTGTAGCGGAGATCTAATGTATATTCAAATTTTTATTAGGTGTTGCGCACCTAATAACAATTTGTTTCAAATATGACCATAAAGATAAACCAAAGACAGTATGAACAGGTCGTATAATCTCATGTGCGCATTACTTTCGTGCATACAGGCGACACGTTCGTAGCACTCGGTACTGCGTCCTATACCAACTATATATTTTGGTGAGGAACGTGGGAAAAAAATATACACTACTTTTAATCAAGGTTGCGGTCTTGATATAAACACCTGACCTTTTATGTACATACATTTGTCAGTATAAACTAAGCATGGTATAGTGTCGTAAAGGCAATTCATCCAGTAGACCGGTTTCGTCCATGTTGGAAACTCATCACGTGATTTCAAGAATTTTTGCCTCAGACAGGGCTCCAACCTGGTCATGTGTGATTCGGAATCTGGTGCTCTAATCACTGAACAACCCTGCCGCAAACTCTGAACAGTACATGATGAATTACCAATAAGGACGAAACCGGTCTACTGGATGAATTGCCTTTTTTACCATATGCAATCCCTACTTGTTACTGAAAAATGTTTGTATATAAATGATCAGGTTTTTTTTTATCAAGAACGCAGTCTTGATTGAAAGTAACTGTTATAACCGCCCTAACAACTAAAGTTTGTTTATTTACAAAATATACATGTTTAAGCCGAAGATTCCCATGATTCCCAATCGAAACATTTCGCATTCGAATTCCGGGCACAAACATAGGCGAAATCGGTCTTTCAAATATAATGCAATTTCAAGCTTATGCTAGATTTTTTATACCAGGAGATGATTATAAGGAAACTCTGTCATTCTACTTTCAATCAATAACTCTTCCTTAGGTGGCAATTTGATTGTCAAATAATGACAGATCTGTAAAAGCCAAGTTTTCATCTAAGTCGAAAACTCTACTCACAATGATCCACACATTAAAAAGATTGTTCATAGGCCTAGGTTTTCTATATACATGAAAATGTAATTGGATTTGCGGCTTTGATGCCATAAGTTATGATTGGCATGTTTCTTCATTGGAATGCTCTCGAGTTCAAATCATAGTCATGGAAATTCTGACTACTATCGATCAGTCTATCATATTTATCAAACTGGCGTATTGCAATGATTGGATTTGCTATCTATTGCAATAGTTAGTTTGTACATAACATTTAAATGACTGAAAAATGCCAAATTTTTTTTCTATGCTTTTTTGTGTTTTATGTATGGTCGAGTTTTGCGCTGGCAGCTTAAAATGGAAGCCTAGATTCATGTAAATCCTTAGCGAAATATGAAACTGCATTTTAGAGGAGAAATATCAGGACGGCAAACTTGTAAGGATATTACAGCAGGATATTGGCTGACAAGCAAGCGAATTGATTAAATAAATTTACATAGGGTTAAAATGTGGAGAATCCTTACATTTATCTATTTAAATCTACTTATCTTAATATTCCTCTGAATGTGCTGATACAATCAATGAGGAACACGCCAGTAGTTCAACTTTGGATGTTATTTTGCTTTAACCAATGGATAACCGGCACTAAAACACTTTTTTTCTTTTTGCTACACTTCATTAATTAGAACGTGAAAATTAGCTTGTCTATTAGTCAATTATTATGATAGTTGTACACACATTCAATATCTTTTAAACAATCTAGGCTTCATGCCTAAAAGATAAGCTATGATTGAAACATTAGGCTCTGAATAGCATAAGTGCTTCTAGCATTTGACAAAAACAACTAGTAAATTATTTGCACTGACAGAAATGAATTAATAATTGACTCTAAAACAACATATCTCTATTTTGGATTCCATTCATCATTTTGGTTACGATTAATAGATTGCCAGTTAAAATTTTTCAACATTTGCGTAGATTGATTTTCCTTTGATTTAGAATGTTAAGCGTAGATACACTATGAGTAGTAGTTGGTCTCTTTAAGCGAATCAACTCACAATGTAAGTTGTTAACTTCGTAGAATCACTAATCAGCAACATGCCAATACTCGGGTTTAAGTCTGTTTGCTTGTTGAGCTGAAGCTTTTCGCCCAATTCTTTAACCTTCAGTTGTAAATATCAATGGATATAGTACCACATTCGTAAAATTTGTTGCATAAATCTAAATAATAAAAAATACTTTCATTTCAGGGGCAAACGGTACATCAGCAATACAAAATCTTGGCCTTATCAAAATATGATGGTAATTCTTTAAATCAAGTCTGCGAGCTTGAAGTAAACACCAATCCCATTGTATTTAACCCTTCGTGGAAAAACATAACAAACCTAGTACGAGTGACTGACGTTATTTTTGCTATGTTGTTCGACGACTGGTTAAATACAACGGGATTGGTGTTTACTTCAAGCTCCCAAACTTGATTTAAAGAATAGTGACAAATTAGTTCAAATAGTTATAAACTGTTTGCTGTGGAGAACTAATGTGTAATGGACCTATTTAATGGTACATAGTTAGCATGCGACCGAATTAAATTAATGAAAGTCGAGAAGCACAATATGAAAATATGAATTGCATCACATTGTTTACGCACGTTGACTTCGGAACACCAGGCGTAATGTGTAAACCGCTGTGACTTAAACGTCAGATCATATGCAGCTGAAGTTTGTAAAAATAAGCTTCAATTACTCTAATGATCAATTTTCATGGCAAGCAACACTTGAAACATATGAACGCCTCTATATAGGAAATGGCGTGTTTTGTTGTTGGCACTGGTGCTATAATGTTAAAAACATTACAGAAGAAATTATTGACATTATGTAAATTGTTCTGAAGGTAATTTTAATTTGGTCATATAAATTTAATCTTAATGTATTTTGCAGGATAATCACGCATAGCAATTAAATTTTTGATAAATCGTTACCCCCTTAATGTAATATGTTCGCAACCGGAGATAGGAAACAGGAAAACGGTGACATGGCGATCTTAAGATCCGACCTTCTAGGCAAGATTCTCGGCAATCGGCGTGAAATATGCATTTCGCGTTTTCTTGGACTGGCACGTAGCGGTGTCACTACAAACCAGACAGATTACGATTGCAAAAACGCCAAACAAATGAAAGAACAGAACTGCTTTACTCAAGTTTATGAATTTTTAGGCATTCCATACGCTGAAAAGCTAAACAGTAAGCAAAGGTTTGCTTCAGCTCAAGTGGCCAAATCTCTGAAGCAAAGCTCACATACATGCCAGTCGACTATGCCTCTATTTCCAGAAAACAGTACTGCTGACAGTTCCAATACAGATGCAGCACAATTGAACACGTTCGCCTTTAACAATGACGACACTCGTGATATATTTAATGCAAGGCATTATCGTGCATCTCCTTGGCAACCAATAGTACGGTCTACAGAGGATGCTTCGCATCCTGGCGAAGAAATGTGGATTCCATGGCAGATAAGTCAGAAAGGCAAGGGTACGTTCTGTAGGCCATATGCTGAAGAACCTTTACAAAGTGAGGACTGTCTTCACGTAAACATCTGGACACCGTTTAATTTCAACCTGGATGAAAACGGTTCACTTTATATTGATCCTGACCGAAACTCTGCTTTACTGCTACCGGTGATAGTCTTCATCTATGGTGGAGGTTTTGAAACAGGCAAGTTTTTTATTTAATAAAAAATCTAATTTCAACTTATATAATAAGTTAACTGTAAAATCATGCATCAATGTTGAATATTGACAATTTTGGTAAGGCGTTTGAACATAAGTTGTTTTGTGCTGAATACTAAGTTAATGATAAGAGGTGGGAACTGGGCTGCAATAATGGTCATTAATATCAATAATTTAATTATTTTTGAATTCGAGCCTTATTGGGAACTCATCACGTACTGGCCAGAATTTGCCGCGGACAGGGTTTGAACCTGAGCACGTCTGCTTCGGAATCTCGTGCTCTAACCATTGAGCCACTCTGCCGAAAACTACACTACAATCAATTTTGCAGTTATATCCTAACTAATCTAACGTGGTTAACCTATTTTTCCTTTAGGTGGAGCTTACGTGACATCCATTTAGACCTGTTCGCGGCAAATTCTTGCCAGTACGTGATAAGTTCCCAATAAGGACGAAACCGGTCTACTGGTTGAATTGCCTTTTCTACAATATACAAATCTTAGTTTATACGGACATATGTAAGTAGTCGATGGGCAAGGTGCTTATATCAAGATCGCAACCTAGATTATAATAATTAATAACAAGAGTTTGCCCATCGTTTATCACCTAAGGTTTGTATAAGATCATATGTAAGGCCTATATAACTATTACCCACACGCATATAAGAAGAGACAAAAGCATATATATATATATATATATATATATATATATATATATATATATATATATCTTTGGAGTCTAATGGCAAGATTTTGATTAATTGTATCTTGTCAGTATAAATTAAGCACTCCGTCAGGTAGCAAAGGAAATTCATCCAGTAGATCGTTTTTTTCTTCATTGGGTACTCTTCAAGTACTCAGGACGTGACTCGAATTGGGGAACATACACTTCAGAGTATGAGACACTATCTGCTGTGCTTTCCGTGCCGCATAGTAAATGGAATGCTTTGCTGTTTTAATGATTAGTTTGAGATACTTTTGTATTTCAGTTTATAATTTGACAAGCCATATTTTGATGTTCTATATCAGTTTTTGCGACGAAATTCCCTTATTATTTTCTAGCGATGTTTTCCACAGTAGGTATGTAAAGAAAGATATTCTATGCTCTTGTAGGTATAACTAATTAGGAAAATCTTGAGGGAATTTCTTTTTATTGGTTACTCCTTTCTTTGCATTTTTTGATAACGAATTTGTTTTGGATTCCTTTATGTTAAACGTGGTCTTTACAACACAAAATTTTATGTTTATGTGCTGATCTGTGCATGCAGGAAACGCTTTAGTCATGTTTAACTTAGTAAGAATATAACTTATGACAACAAATTTATATATGTTCTTTAGGAGAAACTATTTATTAAAAACCTTTTTTAAATTTTATGGCATTAGTGACGAAATCTCGCAGAAGCTATTGATTTCTTATGTAGCTCGGTGGTTCATTATTCTTAAAATTTGTGGGTTCGAAAGTATTTCTTTAAATAGCTTTAGCTACACATCTAATGATTTTATATTTCCTCAGGTTTGTGGACTAGGCAGATGGATTTTAAACCTGTTAGCATATATTTTTCCTACCATTTTACAAGAATGCAGTTGGGGTGCATTGCATCTTAAAACCTTAATATATTATTTTCGAATTTGGACACGAGTTATTTAATGACGCCTCAATAAAAATAATTTTTAAATCGAGCTCTCTTCTGCTGCAAAAGTATCGCTTAAAGTTAACACTAATGTTCGTAATTAAATCTAGTGGACGTAATTTAAATAACATTAGCCCACATTGAAACCAATTCTAACAAATGCTACTATTGTCGTCTGTAATATACACTCGTTCATTTCTATTATCCAAAGTCATCAACGGGCTACGGAGAGAGTTTAACTGGAGGGTGATAATTGTCCAAAATTATCCCATTTGTACTGTGCTCGACTGAATTTTGACTAGCATAAACTATTTTAGCAATAGTAATTATCATTGAAATAAAACTAGTTTTCGGCATATATATAAAGTTAAAAATACAATAATACAAATAAATAGATTCTAGCGACCTTTTATTACGTCTTCTGCACATAATAATACAAAGGCCAGATTTAAAAAAGTATACACATAGGAAGTGTGGAAATATAGCAGATTTAAAATTAAATTAGTGGTAATATATGAAGCCATGGGCAAATCTATATTTTAGCTTTAGCTTTCGTACAATATCTTTCTAGCTTAGAGGATTAGCGAAATGCTCTGCTCAGTAATTTATTCAAGAATAAGCTAAATTAAATGCATTATCCCTCTGGCTTCAGTTTAAGGCCAGGAACTGGCAATATTGGTTCAGCTGAGAGCGGCCGTGTTTAACTTGTGGCAGGTGGACTAACTGTATAATTATGAAAGTTTGGTTTAAACTCACATTGTTTCACGAATTCCAACCTTTGGTGTAACATAGTTTCTAAATTGCCATTTTGTCAGACTATTTATAAAACTACTTCAATCAAGATTGTAAACTTGATTACAGTAATTTTTACCACCGCCTGTGCACCCAATATTCGTTTAATTATATAAATATTCAATTAAATACCACTTTTCCTTGTATTGTTATTTATGTTCTATTATGGCAGATTGTAGGATGGTTAGCTGGAATTTCACTTCTAGAGGGACACCATATAGGCTCCAACTAATGGAATAGCTAACCAAGAAATAACATTAGATATATAAATAAAAATTGTGTTTAGTGTTTGAGAGGGTGGCTCAGAGGTTAGAGCACAATATTTCGAAACAGACTTGCCCAGGTTCAAGCCGTGTAGGCGGCAAATTCTGGACGATACGTGATTAGTTCCAATAAGGACGAAACCGATCCACTGGATGAATTGCCATTTATATCAAGATGGCAATCTTGATCAATTTGCTATCACTTCCCGCCCAAACAATGTTAATTTAATTCATTAATAAATCTTTCGTTTAAGTAGCATAATTATAATCAATTTAGAGTATTTACGTAAACTCTAATCCAGTAAAAAATCAGCCTAACAATTTAATATTAAATTTTCTAAATTAGTACTTACACCTTGATATCCTTTGCCATTAATAATCATTCTTGATAAATATTGTCTGGAAAAAAATGATAATATTGAATTTATTTATTGAGACGTCCATTTTTCAACCAAATTTTTCAAAAACCCACTGCACTTTGATATCGACTAGCTCAGATCTACGATGTTCTACACTTTCTACATCATTTGTATTTAACAATTGATATTTCCTTAACGTAAATATTCATTTTTTTTACATCAATAAATAACATTGTGACCCTTGAAGGAGCTGCTGCATACTATATTGCCTTCGGTCAATTGAACACCGAATTTAATAGCGATCAAGGCCACAGAGTATGGACTTGCTGCTGTAACAAGTGTTCAGAACTAGTTTTAATTCTCAATTTTGGTGAAATTTAGCATACAGTGAAATGCATTTTTTAGGTAACAGGACCGACTCGACAACCATATTGTTGGTACCATGTAGCATTTCGACAACAATATTGTTGGTATCAAGTATTGACACAATAGCCATAGAGTTGGTATCTTTTACAGGCTCGGTGTAAATTATGTACATACAGTGAGTTGACTTTAAATTTGAAATGAAGTATGCTCAACTAGTGCAGGTTTACAAATTCCTATAGGGGATTGTACCATCCAATTGTCCCACATTCCTCACCCAAATATATAGTGGGTATAGGGCGTAATACCGGCTCCTACCGATGAGTCACTTGTAAGCGCGCAACGAATGTGCATTGGAGATTATACCTTCCGTCCATGGTAACTATGAATTATCCTACTGGTCATATTTGAAATAATTTGTTTCTAGGTGTGCAACGTCTAATGAAAGATGGCGGACTGCACAGGGTGTTGTTAATTATATTATATATCGTATTATGAACCTCCGCTTTTGTATATTTAAACGGTTTTATAACTTTTATTCTTTTTTCTATGCTAGGCACTGTATGCTAGCCTATTTTATAAATACTCACAGGCAAGTGATTTTCATTTGTTTTAAAATTCTACAAGATATGCAATCATTAACCGAGCATGTTGACAGAAATCCCCCATGATAAGTTGTAATTTAAGCTGGTTTGTGCAAAATTTGAGAAATTGTGTGATTGTAACGTCGATTCGATGCTAGAATTAAATTAAAGTTTGTCTTCTTGACTTTACAAAACTACAAAATATAAACTGTTTTTTAATGTTTTTTTTATATTTTTTATGTGGACATCGCCTTTGTCCAAGTAAACCTTTCTGGCTGAAACTTTATTTGGCTTAATAAAAACAATAGAACACAATTTGATTTAAACAAATAAAATTTTTAAATCTTTGAAAGGTTAATTTTCAATCGCAAACTAGTAAGACACTGAAACAAAATAAAAGTTGTTTTAATTTTATTCTTTTCCGTATAGTTTATATTGGCAGAAAATTCTACGAACGTATAATACATAAAATAAACCTAAAAATATCAGTTTACCTCTACAGACAGCAGGTTTTAGCACGCTTTTTCTACTAAATCCATGCATTTAAAAAATCTTCGAATAAGAACAGAGAAATTATTCACAAGACATACATCTTAACAAAAAATCTTATTTTTTGACCTAGATTGCATTTCTTTGTTCGGTTTTCATGGTAATCGTCCAGTCTTTCAATTCACAGCACAATAGTCATCAATTAGTGAAATTAAGAAACAAATATATAAATAGGTAACACAATTAAACAATCAATGATGGCGCGGGTGGTGGTAAAAATTATTAAGATCAAGTTGCGAGCTTGAATTATACATCAATCAAATTGTGTTTAACCAGCCGTCGAACAACGTAGCAAAACTACCGCCAATCGCGCGAACTGACAAATTTCGATCTTCCGAGATCATCATCAGGGTACGACGGCAAACTGACTAGCGAGGATCAAACCGCATAGAAATTGTGCAGTCGACATTTACAATCAAGTATAATGTGTTCGAGACAAATAGAGGTGAGAGCCGCATATTTGATATTTCTTTTCATATATATATGCATTGTGGTTTCATCCTCGCCAGTCAGTTTGCCGTCGTACTCTGATGATGATCATGGAAAATCGAAACGCGTCAATGCGTGCGACTGGTGTAAGCTTTGATTTTGTTCGACGACTGGTTGAATAAAATGAGATTGGTGATTAGTTCAAGCTCGAAAATTTGATTTAAAGAATTGTTACCATCACCCGCTCAATCATTGATTGTTTATTTGTATTACCTATTTATATATTTGGCGAAAGCTGCAAATATCAAATGTTTGTGACTGCGTAGAAATTGTGCAGTCGACATTTATAGTCAAGTACACTGTATGCGAGACTAATAGAGGTAAGAGTTGCATAGCTATGTTTGCTTTCCGTATATATGCAATGCTGTTTGATTCTCGCTAGTCAGTTTGCCGTCGTACTCTGATGATGATGATGATGGAAGGTCGAAACGCGTCAGTGCGTGCGACTGGCGGTAGTTTTGCTATATTGTTCGACACCTGGTTATTTACAGTGTGATTGGTTTTTACTTCGAGCTAGCGAACTTGATTTAAATGAATACTAAATGTTCGTTTCTACAATAGGCCTGATGTAACACGTAGTAATAATAACGACAAGAAATCGTTATCCACAACAATCAAAAGAAAACAATGAAGAAGAAAAAAATAAAATAAAATAATGACATAGAAAAAGCACGGATTAACAAGGATTTTTCGCAAATTATACTACAATTCAAGTTATATTGGAATAATAGTCAACATTAAAGCGTAAGTGTAAACTTCACTGGAACCGGAATCAAAAGATCTATTGGCGTAGTTTGTTGCTGATTTTATTGTTGATATATTGAGGTTTCTTTGGTAGATGTAGGCCTTGCGATGATTCATACATTTTTTACAAATTCTCTGTTTAATATTTACATTTTCGTGTATATTTATAATTGTGTTGTAGCAGAATTTGTTTAAATTAAATTTCTTAACTACAAGAAAATATAGATGCAGATGTATAAAGCTTGTTATTATTAGGTATTCCTTCTGTTCTAGCTTTATTGTATCCTTATAACGAGAATAACATAAAAAAACGTAAATTTGAATGCGTGAATATGAGACCTTTTTCAGGCTTAAAACATCTGCTTTTATCCATTTATCATAGTTAACGCGTTGCGTTTTATGATGGCCACGGTTTGTCGTGAATTTTGTCAGTTAGCAAGTATAAAACTACCTCAGTACAATGTGTTGGTAAAAGTTTTACAAACAATCAAATTTTACATTTTATATTTCAGATAAAAGTACTGACTTAGAAAAGCTATGTTTATAGTAAATTTTATCGTAGCAAACTTAACACAAATTGAAACGCACAACAGGTGCTACAAGTATGATATACTGTCATAACAGTTAAGATGGATATAACAGGAGACCGAGAATGGATTAGAATTTAATATTATATTTGAAAATAGATGATCAATAGACAGAAGCATACCACACATGCAGTTTTCCATCTGCGTTGTCCTATCTGTTGTGATGCGTGCAGCCTTTGATATATAAAAAATATTTACATGTTGTGGAATTCTAAATCATACTCTGAATATCGGGAGTCAAACATAAGAAGGGCATTGCTGTAAAGCCTGTCGCATTCAAAAAAATATTAGCATCACAAGAACAAAATGGTGAAAAATTTATAAATCACAGTTTCTGCTCTTGTTATCATTCACAGCCGAAACGTGTAACAAGTAGAGGAAGTAAATTCGCTATGCCAAAAATACTCAAATTTTCTCTACGTATCAGAGTCGAGAAGTCTATGTCGATAAAATGACCGTTATGCTGAAATTCCAATGATAATCCAGCTTATACAGGAAGATTTTATCAATTTAATCATGTACAATTTTTAGTTCAGCCATTATTAGATATTGGTAATTGTAATTGAGAAATAAATCATGTTTGGAAGATACATTTAGTATAAAGCAATTATATATAACACAGTTAAAGAAGGCCATTTTCCTTCCGCCAGACCTCAATTCGACTGAAATATCTGGTACTTTATATGGTTAGCTTGGTAAAAGCAATGGAGATGAAGTTGGATTAAGCAAACTTAACCCAATAAAAAAACAATGAAGCTGGAGACTTACATGCTATAAAACACGCGTAAACACACACAAACACAAACATAAAAAACAACCAGTTTATAATCAAAACGTGTACAAACTTATTGTGTCTATTTAGCTAAGGTTTAAGAATGTTGCATAAAACAGCTTCAGCTGTGCGTAATTATTTTTTGTATTTTGCGTCGAAGAAAATCCGGAACTCCGTCTAATTTGGAGTGTGGATTTTGTAAACAATGCGTTCGGCCATTTCGTGAGTGTTCTCCCCCGTGCTAACTGAGTCTAGCCTAAAAACTTTTGAATTCGCTTCTTCAGTAATCGGCTAATCCGAACTACATAGTGCACTGAACAGATATGGATTTTATATTAATAAACAATGTTGGACTGTCCGATTGCAGGGAGTTTTTCCCTTAAATTTAAAATTAACAGGCCCTTTGTTGTATAGACAAACATAAATTGTGTATTAGGTATCCGAGAAATCACTTCTTTTTTAATTCTTCGAGTGAATATTTCGGACGGTTCGGCCCATTTCAAAGGTATACTGACATATTGTCTTCCAGTTAGATATGGTTGTACTGCTTTTTTGTCCTTGTTTATGTTTAATGTGTGCTTCAACAAACTTTTAGGGATACTCGTTTTCTAACAAAGTTTCTTCGATTACCGTCAGTTCTTAACTTTGAAATTCTTCGGAAAATATTTTCTTTATTCTGTTGGATAAATTTAGTACCGAAATTCCCTCTTGAAAAATGGAACAGCACTGTGATAATTGATTTATTACCCAGTTAAAGTCTGTTTTCGAAATGTTTTCCTTTTTAAAGTGTCATCTTCCGGTCTGAATAGCAATTCATCAAGGTACGATAAAGTGGTGGTTCATGTTGTAAAATTTTTTAAGTATTTCATTTTTCGATATCTTCATTTACATCTATTAAGGTGTCATCAATATGCATCAGGTATATGTGGAAGTATTTGTTAATAAGTGGCTCTAGTTTTGTGTTTCCAGACCGAACAAGTGGGCATCAGCGAGTCGACTTCTTAATGGACTGGCCATCTCCACGTGCGTGCAATTTCGACCACTGAAGGTGAATTGAACATCTCCATTAAACATATGAGGAGAACTTTTAGATTTCTAACAGTTATGGGTAATGATGTCGTGCTACTATCGATGAACGCATAAAATGAATCGATTCTTTAAATCAAGTTTGCGAGCTTGAAGTAAACACCAATTCGAATGTATTTAACCAGTCGTCGAAAAACATAACAAAACCACTACTGAATAAAATGGGATTGGTGTTTACTTCAAGTTCGCAAACTTGATTTATAGAATTGTTACTACCACCCGCGCAATCAAGTATTGTTTAATTGTATTGTCTACATATATGTGTGTGGCAAAAGTTGAACACAGTGAATTTTCGTGACTGGATAGTAATTGTGCATCTAACATTTATAGTCACGTACAATGTATGCAAGACTTCTAGAGGTGAGGGCAGCACATCTAATTTTAAATACAATGGGATTGGTGTTTACTTCAAGCTCGCAAACTTGATTTAAAGAATTGTTAACCACCACCCGCGCACTCAATTATTGTTTAAAAGGAATCGATGTTTTTATCAACAGAGATGCTTATAAATAGATTTTTACATCAATAGAAACCATTTTTATTTTTGGTATTGTAGGATTGACGGTTGTTTTGCTACGTTGATCGACGACTTTGTAAATGCAATTGGATTTGTGTTTACTTCAGGCTCGCAAACTTGATTTAAAGAGTTGTAGGATTTTACTTTTTTTTACAAATTCAAACTCATCGTGAATACAATGGTGTGACATTTCATTTTGCACTGGTTGTAGAATTTCTCTCAGTCCTCCCGGCAGCTTGTGTTGTGGAGTGTTGATTATTGACTTAATGGATCTCAATGGCGGAAAGTTGTGCGTTTCAACTACTTTGTGTACTTTCGGCACGCCGTTAACTCTGGCCGCGTGTTTTCCTACTATTTTAGCTTGCTTGAAATGATGTTCGTTGTTGTCGATTTTATTTTGAATTAATACAGTCAGTTCTTTGTTGAGTCGCTTCACACAAAGTTTTTATCGCACGCCATATTAAACATTCGGTAGTTTCCGATTTGTCTTTCTTTACATGGAATGGTTTAAATTTCTGATCGCCATTGCTCATTTGATTATTCGAATCATTAGTATTCATAAGAACAATAACTGAGCCCTTGTCTATATTTATTAATCCAATTTCGTTTTTGTGCCGCAATTATTTAAGTCCTCCTATGTTATCCACTTTATAAATTTCAATTGCGTTTGTCTCACTTTAAAAAAGGTTCATAGGCAACAAGTATTACAGCTTTAAAAATTTGACATAATTCATTTAATTGTGAAACTCCTGATGTAGCATATTCGTATATAACTTACATTGCGGATTTTCTTCTTATCTTTGTTTTCTGGTTTTTATCGTTCGGCAATACAAAACGTTTTTGTCCAAGCGACAGGACTTATTTCTAATAGGCAATACAATTTTACAATAATTGATTGCGTGGGTGGAGGTACCAATTATTTAATTAAAGTTTGCGAGATTGAAGTAAACACCAATCCCATTGTATTTAACCAGTCGTCGAACAACATAACAAAACTACCACCAGTTGCAACGCACTGACTTGTTTCCACCTTCCATGATCGTCATCAGATTAAGACGACAAATTGACTAGCGAGGATCAGACCGCATTGCATATATATGGAAAGCAAAATTAGATATGTATGCTGATACGTGATTCGGACCCTGAGATCTTGCTGTTAACATTGTGAGTATCTATTGCATTCTTTGTTAATCATCTTAAAATATTCTTTGTTGCATTTTTAGAAGCTGGACGATATAGCATGTGAAATCTTTGAAGAATTCTGCCACTTTCGATGCGCCATAAATAAAATCTTTTCCTTTCATGGACCTCACCATATCTGTATTTGAGCGAAGTTTAATGTTTAAACGAACATGATAACATGATAAGGTGATAACATTTATTATAATCAAGGTTGCGGTCTTGATATAAACACCTGACCCCTACTGGTTTATAAGTAATACATATGTAAGTAATACATATGTAAGTAATTAATGGGTCAGGTGCTTATATCAAGACTGCAACCTTGATTATAATAAATAAAATGATTGTTCTCTCGATGTGGCAATGGCGTTTCACGGCAATTAAATTCATGTACAATTTTAAGTTCAGTCATTATTATCCATTTAGAATAGATTAAGTATGGAAACACATTTATTATGAACGAAGTATGTAAAACACAGTTCTCAATCCTCAGCTAAGTAAACAAACGACATTTGTTGTGGATTTGACCGCATTTTTCTTGTGCTGGACAATTGATAGCACTCTTAGGTCAGTAACATCTTGAATTTTGATCATTTTCAGGTAATGTAATTTTTGGCCTCAATTGATGGGTTCTTACTTGTCCCTTCTTTTTTAAGCCTTCCATCAGCTGATTGTCTGAAAATGACGTTGGAACAAGATTTTACCGACCTAAGAGTGCTATCAATTGGACCGCACAAGAAAAATGCGGTCAAATCCACAACAAGAAGGACAGCACTGCGCAACGAGATTCATCTTTTAAAAACGACATTTGTACATGTTTTGAATATGAACTGGTAATTGTTTGTGTTTGTACGGGCGTTCCCCACCATGGACGTTTCTAGCTTCCTGTTTCTTGTTGCATTATGTGTGTTCAATCCAACTTTATTCTATTGCATTAAAAGAATTCGTTATATAATGGACCGTATAATACAATCGAGTTGAGATCTGGTGAAAATTAATTAACCTTTTTAACTTGTTGTACACCTATGCTTTACAATAAACGCTTACTTCCGAAAATTATTTATTTATCGGTTAAAATTACAAATAAATAAAATCTCAGAATCAAACATGGTGAGCTTGTCAGACTAAATGTTACTTGACTCTGCATTTCGTACTGATTAACACAGTGAAAAGCCGTTAATTTAATTATTTTCAAATCTTTTACATACAAATGCTTATAAGTGTGCAGTCTTTAAAGACCTATAGAAATTACGTAAAAAATTGCGCATTTAATGCAAAAAAGGCCAAAGAGAATGGCCGTAAATATAGCTTTTTCTGAGGAATTCACGTATATCATGGCAGCTACCTCACATTTTCGCAGATTTTCCAGTACTAGCAGATATAGTTCACAATGCCTAAATATTCTACCTGCAATTGACAGGCTATAAGCATATTTGCGTGTTATACCATTTATCCCACCTATTGTTTCGATGAATATGTAGTGAGAATTTGAGCAAAGACGGCCGTAACAACACGAGCAATAATAATAACTGTGACAAAAATTACAAAGCCTGGTACATTTGCAACAGAAACTGAAACGGTAACTAAGATGGCGAGCATACTGAATTTCGCAAACAAATAACAGTTGCAAGTGAGTTAGCAAGTTGGTTGACTTAAGATCAAGAGGATATAACATAACCTAACACTAAAATTAAATCCAGCGTTTCCAATTTATTAGCTGCCTAGCACTAGAAGCCTGCATAACACGACTATTTTGCTACAAAGTTGGTAAGAAATATCGGCCTTTATGCCAAAGAACAGCTTTAGAGGTAAAATAACGTGTAGGAAACACAGCTTCTGGCAAGAGTGCGAGGCATCGGGTGACGTAACCGGTATCACGAACGGTTGATATTGCCAATTACGTTCATGTTTGGTCTGTCTTCAAAATCGTGGAGTTAGTACCATTTACACTGTCTGAAATATACTCATGTGTGCTGGATCTTGAGAGGTACTACGACTAGCATATATTTATGCCCCATTTATGTTAAACGAAAGTTTGTTACGCGAGCGGTGATAAAAATTACTTTAATCAAGATTGTGATCTTGATATAAACAACTGACCCATTATGTACATATATTTGTCAGTAAAAACTAGTGATTGTATAGTGTAGAAAAGGCAATTCATCCAGTTGACTGGTTTCGTCTTTATTGGGAACTCATCATGTACCTGCCAGACTTTGTCGCGGACAGGGCTCGAACCTGAGCACGTCTGCTTCGGAATCTGGTCCTCTAAGCACTAAGCCAGCTTCATTTTGCTGATTGAAATCTTATAATACTTATATGCACTTACGTCTATTTATTTTAGCGTAGTTCTATTTAACACTTTTTATCAGTTTAAAGCTGGTTTTCTGTCTCAATGGTGACATAACTGATGTATGCCCAATTATAATTACATTGGGTGGTGTTAACTTCGACAAAAACAAAGAATATTGAAAAAATATTCAATAGTACAAACAGATGTACTCTTAACATTTTCTGTAAATTTAAGATATCTGCTTCCCGTTACCTTTATGTAGTATAACTGGTATGCAATTGATTTATTTTTACTTAAGCAACGCTTTTGTTCAGATAAATAATTAATGTGAGAAAACATGGATGATTGCGTTTGTGTGCAATCCCGGTCATTTTGTTCTAATGACTTACGTGTATGCATGTATATTCTTGCGTGCTTTGCTGAAAAATAATTTTAGCCCAGACTAAACAGATTTTTATGACTTAAATACTGATTGTAGCGGAGAGCTAATTGACATGAAATTGTTCAATTAGTTCAACTATGGCCAGAATGATAAACACAGGACAGTATGAACAGAACGTATCATCTCATGTGCAAATGTATTTCATGCTTATTGGCAGCTTATCATTAGGAGCCGGTGTTACGCCCTTTACCCACTATATATTTGGGTGAGGAATGCGGGTAAATGGGACAGAAAATATGACTTGATAGCAGGGAAGTCTTACGTAACATTCATCTTTGGTAAAATGAATTCACGGGCTAAGGCAAAAAATCGTATTTGGCTGCGATTTCTTCGCCTTCTGCAGAGCAACTGGTAGGAAAACTATTTTTGACCGAAAATAATAAATATATGCAATTATTTTTGGCAAAAATTAATCGAAATTCGATCTAAATTTACTTTTATGTAAATTGCAATGTGCGATCTTTGAGATAATGAATTATATCAACGATCTTCTGTTGTCAGTGTTTGAGAAAAGCTTGCCTGAAAGACTTTTTAATTGGATCTTTAAAAAGTTTCGTTGCGCACTGCCATCATCATATTTTTCATTTCCTCCATTGGATGTCGCAGGCAGCAGTTTCGTGTTTGTTTTTCTGGAATAGTTTGGATCTTCCCCGTTTCGGAGTGCACGACGTGTGCCGCATTGATTGATGGGCTGCGACTGGTTTCGTCGCTTCGAACTCTTTAATGCTTATACTATCCATTGAAAATTTTGGAGTTTCATTTATTGACAATTGACTTATTACATTTTGGTGTTCCTTAGGCTTGTAAAGACACACAGTAAACCTCCTTATACTTAATCATATCGTAAGCGGAAGTAAGTCTAAAATAAATAAAAATTGCTTTATCTCAAACATGGTTTCAACGTTTGGCATACTTTGGGTTTAAAGCGTATTTTACTGTTCGAAAAGGCACACCAAAACGTAGTTGTCAATTGGCTGTAAATGATTGTTTCAAACTCACGAACTTGATTTAGATAATTGTTGTTACCAACCACACAATAAATGATTTTTGGATTATTAAACTTATATATTTGTTGCGCATGCTTTGAAAATTTTGTGCTCGAGACCGCATAGAAATTGCGCAACCAACATTTCCTGGCAGATTTAATGTATGCGATACTAATTGAGGTGTGAGCGGCATATTTGATTTTGCTTAACTTTTACATAAAATACGGTTTGATCCACATTAGTCAGTTTGCCGGCACTTCTGAATACCTTCATGGAAGTTCAAAATACGTCAGTTTGTGCGACTGACGATAATTTCACCAAGTTGTACGACCGGTTAGATAAAATTGGATTGGCATTTATCTCAAGCTCTCAAACATGATTTAAAGAATTATTGTCACCACACGCTTAATTAATCACTGTTTAATTTTATAATTCATTATTCTGCATGTTTTAAACATATTGTTCTCATACTTTTATATTGGATGACTTTTAATACGTTTAATTTTGGTTCTGCGAAGTTCAGCCGAAACGACGCATTGAACTTCATCACATTAAATGTATAAGAGTGGCATTATTTTAGTTTTGAATAGTCTGAAATCATTTCTAATAAATATTTTTTTCCTTTAGTTGTATTCAACGTGACCTGTTTTAAATGACACTTGGCTTATGGCCTATTGCCAATTTACAATGAAGAGTCAATGTATTTGCACCTTTTATTTATCCTTGCTTTAGTATATACACTTGGTTATACATTAGCATAAACATATATATATTTGTCGCTCCTTCGCAATCAAGAAAATAGTTACATAAAAAACACCAAATACAAACTATGTTAAGAACATCTGTAGAAATCGAAAAAACTCAGCCAGCATCCTACAAATCAGCAACTGCAAAAATATCACCAACAACAATAGAGACAAACACAGACAAATCCCAAAAGCAACAACATTTGCATAAATTAAAGAATTAATAATTGCGCAGGTAGTAGTAAAAGTTATTGAAATCATGTTTGCAAGTTTGAAGTAAACACCAATCGAACTGGATTTAACCAGTCGTCAAACCACATAGGAAAATTACCGCCAGTCACACGTACTGACACACATAGTCACACATAGTCATCACCAGCTCGCAAACTATATTTTAAAAAAACTGTTACCAGCACCCGCACAATCAATGATAGTTTAGTTGTATTAGCTGTATACATGTGGCGAAAGCTGCAAATGTTAAGATACGTGACTGTATAGAAACTTTTCGGCCGAAATTTACAGTCAAGTATAATGTATGCAAGACTATTAGAGGTGGGAGTCGCTTACCTAATTTTGCTTTCCATATATACGCAATGTGGTTTGATCCTCGCTAGTCAGTTTACCGTCGTACTCTGATGATGATTATGGAAGGTCGAAACGCGTCAGTGCGTTGCAACTGGCGGTAGTTTTGTTATGTTGTTCAACGACTGCTTAAATACAACGGGATAGGTTTGTATTTCAAGTTCACAAATTTGATTTAAATAATATTTGCATAAGTTTGTCAAAATAACTATTAGCATTATTCTCTCTAACTGAAGTAGCAATATCAAACATAGCAGTTACTTAGAAATGCAAAATTTAATAATACTAGCATTAACAATTAAAAAAATGAACGCCTCCACCAAAAAGATTCAAAACAAACAAGTTATTGTGGCAACAAAAACTACGAGAACAGTATTAGCACACATATCAACGTCAGAAACGTCAACAGCCGCTTCTCCAATATCAAAACAGACGTTCTACCAACTTTGAAACAAGGCACATCCGAAAATTTGGCATAAAAACCAATGGCAAATCTAAAAACCTCCACCAATTACACCATCTGATTAAACAAGTGTAATATCACTACCAAAAATCAAATCATTTGTTTCCTTACCAAAAGTAGCCTAATTACAATAAAATTAAAGATTTTTTGCCAATTTTAGTTTTTTCGTGAAACGGAATGAATATATAAGATAACAATAATAAATTTCAGCTACATCATACAAATTTAATGGTGTATTAAATTTCTCTGCAATCTTTTATTAATTAGCTAGTTGTTACTGTTTATTATTTTGCTGACAACCAATGTTTGGCAAGTTGTTACTAATACTTCCTAGAAGCTTTTATAAGTTATGAAAATAAACCACTCAACACTACCGACTTGGGGCAATTCAACAATATCTAATTTGTCTAAGAATACCTGTGAAACATCGAACTAAAAAGTTGTTTCAACTACGCCGAGTAGAATATATTCAATAAAATATTGAGTGAGATAGCTAAAAAAATTAACCGAGTTACATACGTTAGTACATGAATTAAAATTTTGTGGTGTGCGGCAGGGTGGCTCAGTGGTTACAGCACCAGATTTCGAAGCGGACGTGCCCAGGTTCGAGCCCTGTTCGCGGCGAATTTTGGACAGTGCGTGATGAGTTCCTAATGAGGACGAATTCGGTTTAGTGGATGAATTGCCTTTTATACACCATACAATAAACTGTTTATACTGACAAATGTTTGTACGTAATGGGTCAGGTGTTTATATTACGATCGCATCCATGACTAAAAGTGATTTTTATCAACGCACGTTCAACCAATGTTTGTTTAAAAATATTGAGTTTTCATTTCCAACGCCTAACTTGATGCCACGATATTGCACAGTGTTAATAGATTTTGCTTAATTTGCGATTTAACTATGATTAAAAACAATTTTTTGTCCAATATTTTTATCCAAAAGGTTCTGCAAATCTGCAAATTTACAATGGTGCTCGACTAGCAGCATATGGAAATCAGGTGGTCGTCACTTTTAATTATCGGCTTGGGCCGTTTGGATTTCTCTGTTTACCAAACGTCAATATAAATGGTAATCAGGTAAGTTCTAATATACTTTTCCAATAACAAATCATTTTGATTAATAAATTATTGTTTCAACTTGAACACCGAATTCCATCTCGCATGGAAAATGGTTTTGCAACTACCAGAATGATAATTAGGATTTTAGCTTTAGCATACACCAGATACGATACATCACTTAATTTAACTCTTTATTTTCGAGGGTTATAATCAGCACACCTTCTATTCTTTCCCACCAGTACCAACTTTGAATGGAATTTATTGATAAATGATTAAAACATACATTTTATTCAGTTATTCATTTTCAGAGAAAAACGTGCGGTACATGTAATCGTTACATAATGGTGGATTCTTGTGTAAAAATCTAAATATGTCATTCAATTTGTTGATTTGGCAGTACTTATGCTTACAGTGATGTTTCTCGTGACTTATATTTTATATCTCACAGTTGCAGTGTTTATTTAAGTAAAGGTTGAAACTTTGACATAAGCACCTGACCTTTTATGTACATAAATTTGTCAGTATAAGCTTAAGCGTTGTATAATGTGAAAAAGGAAATTAATCCAGTAGACCAGTTTACTCCTTATTGGAAATTCTTCATGTACCGTCTAGAATTTTCTGCGGACAGGACTCGTACCTGGGCACGTCTGTTTAGTAATATTTTGATCTAACCGCTGAACCACCCTGCCGCACGCTAAACACAATTTTATTTATATACTAACTAGTGTTTCTTGATTAACCTATCCTTTAATTGGAGCCTATATTGCCTCTTTAGGCCTAAAGTTAAACCGCAAAGATAAGCATGAGCTCAGTTATTAACTTGCAGATGAAACAACCCATTTATGATCTGTGTAACTTTTGACAACCAACATTTTGCTATTCACAATTTAGTTCCATTTTGTACAGCAAATAAGCATGAATCCGCATCAATTAAATGCATGATATAATAAACAGACAGACTAGATAATTTCCTTCTGCTCGTATTTTAACTAACATATTACTAGATAATTATGTATTAGGTGTTGCACACCTAGTAACAAATTATTTCAAATATGACCAGAAAGATAAACAAAAGTCAGCATGAACATAAATTATAACATCATTTGCGCATTCATTTTGTGCTTACGCCATTTACCCACTATATATTTGGGTGAGGTATGTGGGATATTTGGACGCTATAAATGTCCCACATACCTTACCCAAATATATAGTGGGTGTAGGGCGTATTACCGGCTCCTACAGATGAGTAGTCAATAAGCATGAAACGAAAGTGCACATGAGGTTATACTTTCTATTCACGCTGACTTTGGTTTATCCTTCTGATCATATTTGAACTAATTTGTGACAACGTGCGCAACATCTAATATACAATTGCATATATATATATATGTTCTCCACCACAAAATTTATATAAATCTTCTATGTTTCATTGATTGGTGTCCTGATTTAAACGGAGCTTCGCTTTATGTTCAATCTTTTGGCTCTTTTTAAATTAGCTTTATTGCGAGGCACGAAATGCTTAATGCATATTTGCATTTGTGCTACCTTATGCTGTAAAGAATGCATAACCTTAAAATATTTTACCTTGCCGAGCGCACCAACGTTTGCTTCAGATAGATCGTTCTGAGAGACTTTAGTGGAAATAATCGGAAATATCGAACTCATGGAAAAGACATCAGCCTCTGTCTACCGAATGTCAAGTGAAATGTGGCAAATTATCGGTTTTGTTTGAAACAAAATTTTGCCTGGATAAACAACTTCAAAATAAAAAAATGTAAGGTATATATTCTAATGGTTATTTTTCCTCGTTTCCAGAACTGTTTTAAATATAACATGTGTTTGTTTCAGCTTCACAATTTTCGTCTAAATAAATGCAAAATTAGGTTGTTAATAAGCATATAGATTGAACAAGATATTCGTTCTTCATCACGATAGACATAAATTTAAATTGAGGAGCTTAAGATTTTCATTTGAATTATACACTTAAAATTTTGCAAGTTTTATCATCTGCAGATTCTATTCCATTAATGCATTGTTCTCCGCTCGATTTATATTCACACAACTGCCCACGTTCACAAGTAAACACACGTATTTATACAAAGATATATTGAATTATATTTTAACGGCAGGAATTTAGTACGTTTTCGTATGCCATGCCTAGTCTATACTAGCAAGCTTACTTCATTAATTCTGCATAGAAATTGTGCAGCCGACATTTCCAGTCAAGTTCAATGTATGCGTGACTGCTAGTGGTGAGAGCCGCATATCTAAATTTGATTTCCATATATATTCAATGCGGTTTGATCCTCGCTAGTCAATTTGCCGTCCTACTCTGATGATGATCATGGAAAGTCGAAACGCGTCAGTGCGTTGCTGCTGGCGGTAGTTTTGTTATGTTGTTCAACGACTGGTTAAGTACAATGGGATTGGTGTTTACTTCAAGCTCGCAGACTTGATTTAAAGAATTGCTACCACCACCCGCGCAATCAATTATTGTTAAATTGTACCGCCTAAATTTGTATATGTGGCGAAAGCTGAAAACAGTTAATGTTCGTGACTGCATAGAAATTGTGCAGCCGACATTTCCAGTCAAGTTCAATGTATGCAAGACTGCTAGAGGTGAGAGCCGCATATCTAAATTTTATTTCCATATATATTCAATGCGGTTTGATCGTTGATAGTCAGTTTGCCGTCGTACTCCGATGATGATCATGGAAGGTCGAAACGCGTCAGTGCGTTGCGGCTGGTGGCAGTTTTGTTATGTTGTTTGACGACTGGTTAAATAAAATGAAATTGGTGTTTACTTCAAGCTCACAAACTTGATTTAAATATTTGTTACCACCATTCGCGCAATCAATTTTTGTTAAATTGTATTGTCTATATATGTATATGTGGCGAAAGCTGCAAACAGTTAATGTTCGTGACTGCATAGAAATTGTGCAGCCGATATTTCCAGTCAAGTTCATTGTATGCGAGACTACTAGAGATGAGAGCCGCATATCTAACATTGATTTCCATATATATCCAATGCGGTTTGATCCTCGATAGTCAGTTTGCTATCGTACTCTGATGATGATCATGGAAGGTCGAAACGCGTCAGTGCGTTGCGGCTGGCGGTAGTTTTGTTATGTTGTTCGACGACTGGTTAAATCCAATGTAATTGGTGTTTACTTCAAGTTCGCAAACTTGATTTAAAGAATTGTTACCACCACCCGCGCAATCAATTATTTTTAAATTGTATTACTTCATTAATGTCCATTAACTTTGAGTGGGATAAAAAGTATGCTTTTGAAAAACATTGAATAGTCGCAAAAGATTTTACATTGGATAGACAGGCCGACTAGTTTTGTGAATAATTAAAACCACAATACCATGGATTTCTGCTTGATTGAGTAGGTTGGACCAAGTCTGGATTTTAATTTTATTTATTCACATATCACATAACTTATGATCAATGTGTAATAGCAGATGAAATGGGGAGAAAATATATTGACACATTAAATACTCAAAAACCGAAAACTCGATAAGAATTCCAATACATCCATATAAGAATATCTCGAACTCAATCATTATTTAGTCCTATAGTAAAAATAGCCTTTCTACACACACACATACACATAAACACACACTTACTCACAAATCAATGCTTAATAACCAACAAAACACTCGTAGGACTTCCGTAAAAATCTTAAAAACGAAAACTCAGACATCCCATTCAATTAAATGATCATTAACGAATTAGATTTCTCAAACACGCGCGGGGAGCTTAACTAATTTATCAAAACCAATTACGCTTGAAATAACATTCTGAAAAGAAATAGAATCTTGAAATCAAATTTTCAATCAGATTTAATGGAAAATAGATTTCTTCTGTTGCGTAAAATAGACATTTATAAGTCTATTAATCAGCTTATATTTCGTCTAATGCTTAATGCCATCGACGAAAAAGAATAAAAAATACAAAACTGTGCTAGAACAATTAAAACTCACGTTCATGAAAGGGAAAGCTTGAACGACAATTATTCGAATTCCTTTACGACAGAATTGAATACGCTGATAAAAGTAACTAGTGATAAATGAATTTAAAATCTCTTGAGAGATTTAAACAAATTCCAAAATAAATCGAAATATCCCACTACTCCCAATTTTTTATGTACAATTATTCAAATTCAATCTATAAAATATCATAAATAAGTACTTTCCTTTGAATTTTTTCACATTATTATTTTAATTATTATTATTATCTTTATGATTATTAGTATTAGTATTATTATCACCATCAATATTATTACTTTTATTGTCATTAAGATTATTAGTAACATCATTATTTTTATTAACATTAGAATATTTATCTTTATTATTTTTTATTAATAGCATATTATTAATCAAAATAATATATTATGATTGTTATCTTTATCAATATTATTATCAGTTTTATTATTATTTGTATAATTCATTATCTTTATTAATAATATTATTATCATCATCAATATTATTAATATAAATATTATTAGAAATTCTTGAAAGCAATTTTGCAAGGTTAATATAACGCCAGTCACATTGTATGTCACCAATCGCAAAAGATTGCTGAACTGCCATCAGCTATGTTATGCAGCTGGTATGGCACAATGGTATTAGTGTTTTTATTAAGTTCACAAACATGATTTGAAGAATTATTACTTTCTCCCGAGTAATGAATGATTGTTAAATTATTATTTTTTTGATAGAATGGATTTCACATTTATTATTTTAGTCTATTGTTGTTGGAGTTAATTTAATTTATATATAGTTTTCATAATATAAAATATTATTAATTTTAGATTTTTGAGGAGACAATGGGAGATAAACCAATTTTGAATTCATTTCCAAGTAACGTACGTCATTAATTACAATGTTGATTGGTCATTTGAGAACTACAATCTGGAGCATTTAATACAGTGTCGACAGACGATTATCCATTCTGAGTGGAATCAATATAGTTACCTAAAACCATACATTAATTAAGCTAAATATCAGCTGTCCAATTCAATGTGTTGAATTATTCCAGAAACAAAAAAATCGATATTTTACTGGAAAAGTTTCATCATCGTATACGGTCGAAATTGCAGAAATTCAGATACATTTTTATTCCTTGTACTTTGGCTAAAATAGGTTCATTTTAATACGAGTAAACAACGAGGCTGGATATTTTGAAAAACAAATAAAAATTCAACTACGATACCAAACAGGAAGAAACAATGCTATGCATAACTCGTGAATAATTATCATCTACTCATTAGATTATTCTGCATCTAATTTTAGAATACGCACAACCTAGTTTATATGCAAATACGTGAGAAGACAAACTTAACGAGACAATTTGACATTGTTTGCGAAGGACATTTAGATATTACCCGCAGAAGAAGTTATCAGACATTTCGAACATTTCGTACATTAAGAGAATTATTGACAATATTAAGAAGTATTTGGGTAGGAATTAAAAAAAGTATATAATGTGCTTTCTAAATAGAATATATTAATTTACCGAACACTAGTTGTAAAAAATGAATCAGAGACCACAATTCTATTAGTTAATTATTATAATTCAAATATATCTTGGAATAATTTATAATTATTTTGGATATTTTAGCAATCATTTCAGGAAGGATGGATACATTACATTTTAATTTAATAACTGTTATTTTGCTCAGTTTGGCAAGGAAAATGTTTCATTTTTACGCTAATGCCTAGAGAATAACCCGATAAAGTATACACACAAACTAGTGAGATCTCCTTCATCAGTGTGAAACATGAACACGTTTCTCTAAGGTGTGTCATCTTGAGAATCACAGCTGCATTGATTATTGTACGATTCACAGCAATCGGGTATATGTGGGTAAATAGTGTACTATTTACTATAATCAATGTAGCGAACTTGATAAAAACACCTGGCCCATTAAGTACATGTATTTGTCAGTATAAACTAAGAATTGTAGTGTATCAAATGCAATTCATCTAGCAGACCGGTTTCTTCCTTATTGGGAACTCATCATGTACTGGCCAGAATTTGCCGCGGACAATACGTGATGAGTTCCCTATAAGATAGAAATCGGTCTACTAGATGAATTGCCTTTTCTACACTACAATTCTTAGTTTATACTGACAAATGTATGTACTTAAAGTGGGTCAGGTGTTTATATCAAGTTCGCAACATTGATATTATCACAGCCCGCGCAACCAATGTTTGATCAATACTCTACTATATCGAAATGCAACCATAATAGACAACTGAACACACACAAACACACACACACACATATATATATATATATATATATACATATATATTACTTACTTTTACTTTACTGCGGCTGACTCCTTTTGGAGGATAAGCCGGCTCCACATTTCATGGAGTTTCTTGGGAATTTGGTACAAGTGGTGTCCCCTCACCACTCGGCTTTTTGATCGAGGACGCACCTCTAGCCTTTGCACATCCAAGCGCAGTCTGCAAGGCAGCAGTAAGTTGCATGGTTGCCGGTGGCTGTTGAGAGCTCATTCGCCATTCGGAAGTACGGGGTACTGTCCAGGAGTCCATGTAATCCTGTGGCTGCTGAACCCTTTTGTGGCGGGGAACACACGCCGAGTCATGGTGCCGTCGTCGGGCTCATGTGGTATTTTATAGGAGATCCGATTGCCGGTCGGAAATCCACCACGCCCTGGTGACACCACCGCCATAGCCCCGTTAGCCCATGTACGATCGGCCATCGAGACATGGTTGACACCGTCGTACCACGTTGAGGAGGGGATGGACTTTACGACGGATATATATATATTAAAACAAAATTATTCACAAAATCGATCAATTTTTATATTTATGTATATATATACAAAATAGCAGTAATCGCGCAACAAAAACTGTTTGTAAATGCGCTTCAAATAGCCACAAAAGCTTTTTTTCTTTAACAAATTATTACGTGTTTAATCGTAGAAGTGCTAGTAATGATTAATGTTGACTCAAAATCTGAGCTTAATATGCTCAAAATTAGATACGTTTACTAGATACGAACAGCGTCATACAATGCTTGGTCTCTTCTACGATAAACTGTCATATAAAGTAGCTTGATTTCAAACTCAATGGAGTCAACGATACTATTAGCTGTTCAAAATTGTAATAGACATCTATAGTATGAAATTGGTAACTGAATACTTTCATAAGCGTGGAGCATAGAACGACATGCAGATATTGCTTTCGAGGTTGCGTGATACTAATTTTAGACTTGAATATTTTGCCAGTTTATTCATTTTTAAGCACAGAAATGTGCAACGACTAGTTATAGGGGGAAGGGTGATAACCATCAATAAAGCTCTTGACAAATTCTACGTTGTTTGAACATGCTATGCCCTTTTTGGATGTTGAGGGTAAGCGCACAGACATCTGGAAGTGAGCTGTGGCTGCGATTTTGTGAAGTAACGCAGATTTGATGCGAGACTGACTTTTGTCATGATATAATCTGCATCGTTCATTTGTCTAAACGCTCTAACAGCGCTTGGACAAACGACCAATGATGGCTGACTCAATATTCAAAGCCTTTAGATTTACACGAACTTGACTGAGAAAAGTCAACCAATCAGATTATAATTAAATATTTGACAAATTAAACATTTGCAACGAAAAATATTTCATCAAATTGCATTTTCTAACTTTTGGTGATGTTATAAAAAAATTTCTAACGAAACTAAATCATGGCATAACAATATGAATTTGACAGCATTTACGTGTGTATTCGTCTTTAAATTTTATTTAGTTTTATACGATAATATTTCAAAGTAAAAAATCGTCACTGTATAATAAAAGTATTAGCATTTAGTTTACAATAAATATACGACTCTATCTTTTAACTTTGGTTCTTATTGGCAGTTCATTTTCTATATATACATATATATATATATATATATATATATATATATATATATACTAATAGGTAATATATACTAACGAATACAGAATAATGGCTGAGATACTGGTAGAAATAGGATTTATTAATAAATGTTATTCCATGGAGTACGTTGTTTTGTTCGTATTTTAATGAATGGTGAAACTGGTAACGATATATATATATATATATATATATATATATATATATATATATATACCGATTATTTGTGAATTATTTAAAAAAAATTTAAACCTCGACCTGAAATAATCTGCTTACTCGCCTCCTAAAACGCAAATGTGGGAGTTCATGTCGTAATTATGTATTAGTTGTTTAAAAATCTACTTTTACTTCATTAAAACATTCCTGTCACAATTTGGAAAGTCAGCTACTTCACATTCTCCAGGTGAAACGTTTTGGATCTTCATATAGTCAGTTTTTCAACTCTCACCGTATTATTATGAATAATGTAACTCATTTTCAGTGATTTCGGAGTCTATATTTGTCAATTCGACTCGTGATAACATAATAAATTTTGTAAAATATGGTAGAAATTCATGAAATATAGATGACAACTCTAAAAAGACAATGATCTATGGTAACAAATTGGAACGTTTTATCACTTATATTTTCATGCCAAAAAGTTATACCTGTATAGTCTTTAAATAAGCATTCGCAAATAAGTAAAAATAAAAATGAAAGGAGACTGAATAAATCTCAGATGTTTGCTAAAGTTAATGTCGGAATTATTTTCAATTGTAGCAAATCAATAAACTTGGAGAATCGTTTTTATATGTATTACATTTATTGACATGAAACAGTTATACTATATGAAACTTTTGCGGATATATTCGCCAGATAATTTCTTCAAATGCTATCAAAAATATATTTTGTCGTTAAACTGCAATCTTGAAAAAATTATTATCAAGAGCATTCAAAAACCAAAAAAGAGTACTCGTAAACACCAGAAGAATATTTATTTGTGTTGTTGGAAATATATAAAATTATTTGGCCTGTCTATTACGAAAGGCTTAATTTCAGTTATCAAATTTTGTCTTTACTTTTTAAATAAATTTGTTATAATAAAATAAAACACAATTTAATAATTAGAATGGTTTCATTTTTGTTCGGCTATCATCGCGAACTTGCAAAGATTTATGCGGCCGTGATTTAAACCATGAGGCATTTGCTTTAGTCATGCACAATTTTCACTACGCTACCAAAGCAGCTCATTGAATAAAATTTTCAGTCGTATATCATATAGTGATCGATGCCTTTTGAATAAATTTAAGCTACTTCATCATCAAAAAGCCGATTAATCCGCATAGTCTGACTGCTATACTGCAGGCTCCTCCCAATCTACCTTTGGTACAATTAACCCAATGAGGCTAGTCATTATGAAGAAGTTTTTTTTAAATAAGTAAAGATTTATTTATTTATTTATTTAACAAATTGATTAGAACAACAGATTCCAAAGCACACGTGACTAAGTTTGAGCCCTGTCCGCGGCATATAATGAACATTACGTAATGAGTTACCAGTAAAGACGAGACCAGTCTACAGGACGAATTGCTTTTACAACATTATACAATGCTTAGTTTATACTGAAATTTGTTTGAGCATATAAAGTTCGCAACCTTGCTTTAAATAATTGTTATCACAGCCCGAGCAACCAATGCTCAGTAAGATATTTAAACGTTCAATTTAAATACTACATCGATAGGTAGCTTGGTGTCTGTTCTATAATGACAGGTTTTAAGTTTTTGGTTGAAAATTTAGGTCTCAAGTTATGCCATAATAGGCTACACCTAAATAAAAGGCTAATCAAGAAACATTATTTAGTATATAGATGAATATTGTGTGCAGTATGCGGCAAGGTGGCTAAGTGATTAGAGCAACAGATTCTAAAGCAGTCGTGCCCAAGTCTGAGCTCTGTTCGCGGAAAATTCTGGACGGTATGTAATGAGTTCTCGATAAGGACGAAACCGGTCGGCTGGATGAATAGCTTTTTCTACATTTTACTACGTTTAGTTTATACTAACAAATGTTTGTACAAAATGGGACATGTTTTTATATCAAGATTGCAACCTTGATTAAAATAATTGTTATCACCGCCTGCTCAACCAATGATTAGTTAAGTAACAGATTCGTTAATAATATTGATAGCCAATAATAAAAACCATTATTGATCTATATAGCCTCTCCATATAAATCCTGGCGCCAATAATTCACATTAGACGGTGTGTTCATATAAAGGTACACAAATTTTGATTTGGCATACAAGCAAAATGTTTAAAACCAGAAAAATAACAAAATAGTCTCTATGCAACTATCTGTTTATCACAAAAATGCTGTCTTAATGACCCAAATAATTCTAAAATGAATTAAAATAGAAGCACAGAAATATATGGCCCAATAACCATTCAGGATACAATCATTAAACAAATTAGAACACTTATGGCGTGAGCGATTTTAAATAGAATCAACAATATATTAGCTATATAGATTAATGGAAATTCAGCTGTGTTGATTCTAATGGTAATGGCCACTTTGGCAATATAAATCAAAAAAATTTCAGTGCAGAAAAATATATACATACTACATAGTGGATTACCAAATAAACACATGAACATGTGAATGATGTAAACAAGGCAATCAATCTGCTATGCTTCTACAATTTAATGAACCTTGGTTGTGAGGGCGGTGGTAACAATTATTTAAACCAAGGTTGAGATATTGATATAAACACCTGTCCCATTATGTGCAGAAATCTGTCCCTATAAACTAAGCATTGTATAGTGTAGAAAAGAAATGCATATAGAACGATTTCCTCCTTATTGGAAACTCATCACGTGCTTTCCGGAATTTGCCGCGGACAGGTTTCGTAACTGGGCACTTTTTTTCGGAACTTGGTGCTCTAAACACTGAACCATCCTGTGCATTAGGCATTCAATAAATCACTGTTTTTGAATACTTCGAGGTAATTTTCTGTCATGTTGCATCTCTTTTAATAGGTATTTTGACGTATATTGTCCTTTGGTTGGGTAAGTTTTGCTAATAAATTCGAAAGAGATCTACTGCATTAATATATATATATATATATATATATATATATGTGTGTGTGTTTGTGTATAGCCGGACAATCAGCTCTACCTAGCTGCATAATTAAATGCCAGCTTTAGTTTATTGTTAATTATTTCCTTCACATGGATCCATTTCGGCCCTGCTGTAGACCTTATTCCAAATAACATCTCTATTACAGATACTACATATAATTGATAGACATACTGTTTTTATAATGTAACCATTTTATCCTATATATATTATATTAAGCTAGGTACTCCATATTTTTTATTTTTGTAAACCATATGATCTTAAAATGCAAAAAGTCAAATTAACATTAATTACATTGTCCTACACGTTTCTACTTTCCATGATCATCGTAGGATTTAACTACAACGAATTCTTTAAATTTTTTTAAGCGTCAGTCTGCGATCGTCTCCCATATTGGTATTAAGTGGAGTGACGTCTTCTAAATTATTTTAGAATTACATTATGAATTTGAGTATTTCTTAGTTTTACCTGGAGTAAAACCATTAGGATCTATCAAATATTATATCATTGATAACAAATTTGCAATATACACACAGACTAGAGAGTTAAATGAATATTAAATATATAAAAATTAAAAAGGATTATGTCTTAATGACAATGTATTTATTATTTTTCATTATAAACTATCGAATGCAAATGGAATGGTGGTTTAATCAATATACCAAAAGATAAAAACAACCATATTTACGTCATAAAGTTTACCAGTTGGAGTTATTTTTACAGACAAAAATATATCATAGATTCCCAAATGTAAAATCATAATGCGCCGTTTATAAATTTAAGTTATATGGTTAATCTAGGTAGAATGGCGCCAGTCTTCTAACAACAGATCGGAGATTGAATTTCAGGTTGAAATGAATACTACATATGCTCTGCATGAAGGAAATTCCATCAAAAACAAATGTTATTACATAACAATATATAAAAATTGAGTAGAGTATGCGGCAGTGTGGCTCAGTGGATAGAGCATCAGACTCCAAATCAGATGAGTTCCCAATAAGGGCAAAACCGGTCTACTGGATGAATTGCCTTTTCTATACTATAAAAAATACTTAGTTTATATTGACAAATGTATGTACATAAAGAGACAGTTGTCTATATCAAGAACGCGAACTCGATTAAAGTGACTGCTAACACCGCTCGCGCAACCAATGTTTGTGTAATCCAAGCACACGTATTATTAAATTCGAACTACAAATGATTATTAGGATATCATATTCTATTAGAAACGTATTTATTGGACGAATGCCGCTATTTATTTTTTGTTTAACACATATCAAACATGGCGTAATTATCCATTTCCTCATTATTACAAGCTGTTATAATGTTCCTTTGTGAAATATACAAGTTAATTAAATTTTTGAACAGCCCATATTTTATTGTTTTGAACAAATTTGTTGTAAGTTATCTGTTATGTTACATTGATGTTCTATCAATACCGGTCGGCCAAATATGGCAATGAAAAAAGAAAAAAAATGAACGTTTAATTTTTCTAATTAACAGTAATCGTGTCTTAAGGTATAATAGGCAAAAGAAATTTGTGTTTCCACGGTGGTTATCTAATAGTTGTTTTTTATACGTTACACTATTTATACACATCTATATTAGTGGTTGACGAAACAACATTGGTGAATATCTCTTCATATTATAGCAAATAGCGATGTTCGGCAACTTTATGTTCCAGTATCTGTGTGATTTTTCTTTTCAGTGCCTTCAGTAAACCAAATTAATCACCTTGCATTGACCATATCAGAGTTATTGAGCTTTTATAATAAATATGAGCATAACATTAATTACCAATTTATCTACATTAAGCATGCTGGTGTGATTAACATAGCAGAGGTCACAGATATTGAATTCTGGAAATATTGAAATATTCACGACAAAACATACTGGCAAAAAATTGAACAGTCATTGCTTGTAAGCTTAGGAACGACAGATGTTTGAATCAGGTTTTCGAACGTGAGATATACTTGAATTCATTATATATAACCAGCTGCACAACATAAAAATATAGAATTAATGTTGTCGATCGCGCAATCAATGATTGTTTAATTGTTTAAGTTATGTAGACGAGGCAAAAGTTGCAAAATAGTTCGTGTTCATGACTGCAAAGAGAATGTGCGGCCTATAATTCATGCCAAGTGCAATGTATGCGAGGCTACTCGAATTGAAAGTCGCATATCTGATTTTACGCATATTAAGTGTGAATTGCGGTTTGACCCTCGAAAGGCGTTTTTCTGTCGTTCTCTGATGTATCATGGAAGGTAGAAACGTGTTTCTGTTTTGTTGAGCAACCGGTTATATACAATTAGATTGGTGTTTATCTGAAGCTCGCAAACTTGGCTTAAAGCTTTTGATAGAACTTGAACCTTATTAGGCAAATTATTTAACTGAAGTACAACAGATGATCTTTTTTTAAAGTCAAATTTATTGAAATATTGCTCCTAGGCAAAACTTCTCTATCCATTTTTTTGATTCGTTAACACTGTTATCTGGTAAATTGCACAGACACAAGGAAAGACTTCATATATTATTATGAATAGTTTATCCTAAACGTGCACTATTTAGCTGATACTCTCAGGAAGTTTAATCAAAAAGTTTGAATACAAAAGCTATTTTTTTGTATCATTAATTTATTTTAGTATTGACATGCTTCAGCTGATTCATTTATCTTGGCAAAATTAAAACTTGTAATCTAGCTCATGAAAGTTAGTCACGTGAAACCATTTTAAAAGAAGAAAAGAGATCACCTGTCGGTACATAAATTGGTCTCGAAATGTGAAAACCATTTACAAAATAAGTTATTTGAACAAATTTTTCGTATATATAATTATGTTAATAGGAGCATAAATAATATCAGCGTCGCCAAATTTTTCAAAAGTTTTCGTATAAAATGTGTATTTACGTTATTTTGCATACCAACAAAATTTTGCAAGTTTGCAAGATTTTTTAAATTCTCACATGAACAACACTTTACGTTAAATAAGCCAACTAAACGAGTACATTCAGAATTAATTTTACTCATACTTCAGATAATCGTAACAGTGAAGGAGCTATGACTGATGTTTTAGTTTGAACTTTAGGTGAATTACTTATCTTGAACGAAACTATGACAAATTGGATGCAGTATCTGTCGGGCTAAATTGTATTAGGGAAAAATTAATACATGAAATTCCTTATTCGTTAGTTCGGCATGGTCAGTCATAGTACGTTCAATCAGAGATTTCCATTGCGCATATAAAATTCCCTGGTAAAGCTCGTGAAAAACCCTGTAAAACGACTATGTAATCATCGCTTAGATGTAACGAAGAAACGCTGTGGTCTACTGCTAAACTACTTTGCACGGGCGCAATATTTCAAACTACAGCAGAGTAGTATTCGGAAAGCCAATTCGTAAAGAAAGCCTTTAAAAAAACAACTGTTACATGGTCGTCATTAGATGACAGTCTCCATCACCACTGTCGTGATGAGGAATAAGGCAAGAATAACGCCTGGTTGATAACGTGGCTTTGAAGCTTAGATTGATGAAGTATGTGTCCTAATAATACCGTTAATATTCATTCAGTAGGAACTATTATTCAGAAAGCTGACTCACAACCTGTACGAAAACAATGATTTTTGTTTGATAAATTTTAAAAAATTATGCAAAATTATACAATACCAGTGGTTAACGTAAAATATCTTGCAACAACCCTCTGTATGAATAATTTTATCAGGGGCTTATTTTTGCCTTCGATTTAATGAAATTATGAAAGATTAAATATGTTTTGTTTTTTTCTTTAAATCTTAATTAAGGGTTTACACGATCAGCTTATTTGCCTGCAATGGCTTAAGATTCACCTTGCGGAATTCGGCGGTGATCCAGACCGGATCTGTTTAGTTGGAGAAAGCGCTGGTGCGGCATCTGTCAGCCATCATGTAGTGATGCAGCAGCTTCATTCCGGTAAATATTTTGCAGTCTTACCACAATCAAATGCCTAGTTTTGCTGTGTATTAATTAAAATACCTGTCAGCTATGACCAAAAAACACGAGTGTATTTTATTTGATGTGCTTGAGCTTTATACTACATTGACTCCGAACCACGTTTCTCTAAAGTGTTTGAGCACATTCACGCATCGAACTGAGAGTCGAGTTAATTTCATTTTATTGTTCAATCTTATGATATTAACTTTAATAAAAAGTTAGACATCAAACGTTGAGAAGCTTATTCTGAAGCATTAATGTTTATTAATACCTAATTATTTACGAAGACAGTTCAGGTCCAAATAATAATATTAATAATAAAATTGACTTTAAGAAGTAAAAATAATAATAATAATAATAATAATGATTTATTAAGTTGATAATAATTATTATGAGGATATTATTAGATGCATTATAATAATAATAATAATAATAATAATAATAATATATTATTATTATTATTATTATTATTATTATTAGAAGAAGAAAAATATCGAATCGATGGACAAGAAGTGATGGAATCCCACAGACATATACCTGTCAAGTCGCTTACTTATTTAGACAAAAAAGAAACTCGTTGTTTACCAGTATTCAGCAGAGGTAGACCTTCTAGCATGAAGCGATGTTAGACTAAATATGGCTTAATAAAGAAGGTGTTACAAAATGTTAGTTTCTGTTGGTAGACAGCATAGCATAGGTGGCGTGAAATAGCACGGATTTTGTCAACCATTTTAGCACAGAATAAATCAACTTGATGTTCAATGCGTCAAACTTATGAGAATGTGTGAAATGCCACATTTCTGGGCATGACCAGCAATCAAGCTGTAAAGGAATGCAAACTCATTCGTGAATTAAGAGAGCAGTGGTTGCGCGGGCGGTGATAACATTTACTATAAATCAAGGTTGCCAACTTGACATAACACCTGACCCATTAAGTAAATACAGTTGTCAGTATAAACTAAGTATTGTATAGTGTAGAAAACGCAATTCATCCAGTAGGCCGGTTTCGTCCTGATTGGGAACTCATCACGTACTGTCTAAGAAGTCTTTCGAAATTCGAGACATTTTTTCACCACTTGATTTGGCAAAAACACAAAGATAATTAGACGTTCTTCTATTTTACACTATCTCCCAGCTTCAAATTCATGTATTTTCTGGCCTGTCACAAAAAAATACATATGCTTATTTGCACAAATGTGATAAAAGAATAGGAAAGAAACCTTCATTGCATCGAATAGAATTTCTTTTGTCTCGCACATGAGAATGCTACTACGAGTATCGAAATTATTGAAAAATTACAGTTTTTTTATTTTTGAGTCGCTAAATTGTTTACCGAAGTGGTTATTGCATGACCGATTAGCCACTTAGTTTTTTCAATGTTCATGCAGGTTTTATCCATTTTCTTAAATATAGCTCGTGTTCAAGAACAATACTTAAGTACATCGGCTAATTCTAACACCAGTTTTATGGGAGAAACCACCTCATCGAATGTTGCGAAGCCGACAAACATTTCCAAACTCTTTCAATGTGCCATACTACAAAGTGGTGCAATGTCTCTATTCCAAACGGGCAAGGCAGACAGGCAACATCATAATGAACCAGGTGAAAAAAATACTTTCATCACTCTTTTCCTTTCTTTATTTCAGTTTATTATTTGTCATATACAATGATTCAAGCGCACTTATTGAATGCACCTGATTAAGCCGAATTGAAGCCTTTATTTGCTTTTGCCTTTTATCTTTTGAATCAAGGGTCCATCTAGTGACAATACAAAGTTTACCTGTTGCCCTCTAGATTATCGATTACAAAGATAGAGCACTGATTGGTGACAGATAAGGATTTATTTGCACAAATTATTTATTCATCTTTAAACATTTCTAATGCATTACCTTTTATGAAGTATTTTTATTCAGCAGCGATTAAATTTGGATGAATTATTTTTGTTATTTTCCAATTTAATTATTCATTATCTGTATATTGTTTAAATTTATCAGAATATATATATATATATATATAGATAGATATTTAGGAAAATTTTCCATTCTTATGTACAAGGAGGAAAATTTTGATTAACTGCATACATATTCATATCCGCAATAAACGATACAAGTATCTGAGGGAACCAAATAAAAGCATGCAGCCATTTTAAAACAGACGTTTGGTATAAAGAATCACAGTTTTCCAGCGTTTTCGTCATCTCTTGGTAATTTATCTATTTTGGTCTGAAATGCCAGTGTTTTTCAAAATAACCGCGCACTGATCGCATTTCCATCGTTTAATCACTTCACTAATTGAACGAAAGACAATGAATTCATTTCTTTCTTTTACTTATTTGGACTGGACGTAAAGCTGACAGAAAAATCAATAACTGGATGTACACTTCAAAGACTAGATTTTACAGTTTTAATGGTAAAATAAATACCGTTCTTTAAAAAAAATTAATGTGGAATTTATGAGTACAGATGATATACTTTTAGAATAAACAACAGGAAAGTTGTCATATTAATGGCATTTAGTCGTCAGTTAATATATTTAGTAGGACAAAGCGAGAACGAAACCATACCCAATTAGATTAATTGCATTTACTATCTTAAGAAATTTTAAAGTTTTACCGATAATACACGTATATATTTACATTTAAAGATAAAACAAACGGGAAATGTGATTATTCGGTTATATATAATTTGTGCAAAATAAACGTTGCTCAGATGGTAAATGCATTCCATAAACTAGATCGTGTACTAATACTAATTCCGTTCTGAGACGGAAACTTAGAAGTTTCAATGATTTTCGAACCAAGGTCGAAAAAACATCGAGTTGTAGATGGTTTGAATTACTATCTAGTTAATTTTTTTCGATTATTTGAACTAGAAAAATAACTCCGATAATTACACAATCTATCAGCATCCTTTGCCAATTAGCATGCTGTATTATAAATAATCGTGGCTAAATATTTGGATCTTTATGTTAAAATGGGCACAAACAATTTACGAAATAGAGCAAAATATAGTTAATTCTATATTCAGATCACTTGGTTTTGTCTCTGAACCTTCTGACTCTAAGAATCTTCTTCGTGATTTGATTTAAACCTTAAGTCCAAAAACTACTGTATACAAATTTTCATGATTGCAAGTTTTATTAAAATTAATGGAAAAGTTTCCATGTGCAAAATTTTACCACCAGGTTAGGTACCAACATGAACGATCATTGCAAACTAAACACCTGTTTCAAATTGAATGATGAATACATGTCTCCAATTGTGTAACAGATCATTGAAACCTCGCAAGTATCTTCTACAGACTTAGTGTGTAAAATAATTTATAAATGCAAAAAGAGCAATGAGTTAGCCACTTACGAATCTCCATTGATAAAAAAACTGCAGCCGGATTCAAGCAAGCAAAAAAGTCATATTCGTGTATTGAGCTTGAACTGGAGGTTATACATGCAACTGTTTGGTTATTCATATTTTTGCACAATCCGCACGTTTACGTTTGTTTGTTTTTTTGCCTTTTAAAACACACACACACAGAGACACAAATATATATATATATATATATATATATATATATTCATTTGTAGATAATTTAAGATAAAGTCAAAAATAATTTGGTCCTATATCTGATAAAGTTTCCTTTTATGTTTGCAAGTGTCAAGTGTACTTTGAATTGGACCAAAGCTGTTATAATAAAGGAAGTTATATATATATATATATATATATATATATATATATATATATATATATATATATATATATATATATATATATATTCATTTCTGTTTGAATTGCGTTAGCAAGTTTTCCTTTGTGCTCTGATGATAATCATTGAGGTCCAAAACGTGCTAGCAGATGTGACCACTAGTGAGTTTGCTACGTTTCACAAATGGTTAGATGCAATAGGATTGATGCATATCTCCAGCTTGCATACTCCATTTGAAGAAGTAGTATATGCAATTTTAATAATCCTTCAAAGAATTGCTTCAGTGTGATTCAGAACAAAATATAAAATAAGAAATGCGATATTACTTCTAACACAAAACGATATTAAATATGCCGAAGGGATATTTCATCTCTGCTGTAAAAACTGGCTAAACAGCCAAAAAATTATTAATTTATAATTATTTTGTTCTAATACTGTCTCCTTCTGATGAGTCGCCAGTAAGCATGAAACGAATGTGCACGAGATAATACATTCCATTAATGCAGACTTCAGTTTACCCTTCTGGTCATAACTGAACTACTTTGTGACTACGTGCGCAACATCGAATACATAATTGCATATATATTAGTTCTCTGCCACAACCGGTATCTAACTGTTAAATTCTGTTTGTTGAGGAAAACTAATATACATGCAAGTATGTATTAGGTGTTGCGAACTTAGTAACAAATTAGTTCAGTTGTGACCAGAAGGATAAACCAAAGACAGCATGAACGGAAAGTATAATCTCATGCACATTCGTTTCGTGCTTACTGGCGACTCATCAGTAGGAGTCGGTATTACGCCCTTTAACCACTATATATTTGGGTGAGGAATGTGGGATAATAGGACGATACAATCTACTAGACGAATGTGTAAACCTGCAGTAGAGTAGCTAACATCGTATAGTCTCGACAATGCGACTTCAACGCTAACTCACTCTATATAATATATATAACGAGTCTGTAAAGGATACTAACACTATGGCTATTGTGTTAGTAACCGATACCAACATTATTGTACCAAAAGATACATGGTACTAACACTATAGTTTCCAAGTCGGTTCATGGAACTAACATGATGGATATCAATTTATGCTATAATACACCGAAATTGAGAATTACAACTATTTCTGAACACCTGTTACTCCAGTAGTTACTCTGGCCTTGAGCGATATCAGTTATCACATTTCGCAGTAAGCATGACATCATTCAATATATAACAGTTAAATGCTGTTTACAGATTCGGTACATATATTATATAGAGTGAGTTAGCGTTGAAGTCGCATTGTCGAGACTATACGATGTTAGCAACTCTACTGCAGGTTTACACATTCGTCTAGGAGATGGTATCGTCCTATTATCCCACATTCCTCACCCAAATGTATAGTGGTTAAAGGACGTAATACCAGCTCCTACTGATGAGTCGCCAGTAAGCACGAAACGAATGTGCATGAGATTATACATTCCGTTCATGCTGTCTTTCGTTTAACCTTCTAGTCACAACTGAATTAATTTGTTACTAGGTTCGCAACACCTAATACATACTTGCTCCTATTATAGTTCTCCGCAATAAACAGTATTTAACTGTTATATATTGAATTAAATGATGTAATGCTATATATAGTGAATTAGCGTTGATTGTATCATCCTATTATCCCACATACTTCACCCATATATATAGTGGTTAAAGGGCGTAATACCGGCTCCTACTGATGAGTCGCCAGTAAGCACGAAACGAATGTGCACGAGATTATACTTTCCGTTCATGCTGCCTTTGGTTTATCCTTCTGGTCACAACTGAACTAATTTGTTACTGGGTTCCAGTCACGTACAATGTATGCGAGACTAATAGAGGCGAAAGCCACAAATCTAAGTTTGCTTTCCATATATAGGCATTGCGATTTGATCCTCGCTAGTCAGTTTGTCGTCGTACTTTGATGATTATCATGGAAGATCGAATGTCGTCAGTGCGTTGCGACTGGCGTTAGTTGGTGTTTACTTGAAGCTCGCAAACTTGATTTTTAAAAAATATAGTAGTCCATTTAGGCATGTAGGAATTTATTTATGCAAAATATAAGCCTTTCGGCATTTTAGTTCGATTTTCGTGTTTTTTCAGTATCTATGTGTTTAAACGTATGTATGTAGATACGCATAATTTAGGTTTTTATATATGAATTTATGCATTTGTCACCGTTCATATTTATTTATGTGTGTATGTACGTATGTATGTGTGTTTGTATGTATGTATGTATATATGCATGTATTTATGTATGTATGGATGGATGGATTTATTTGTGTATGTATGCATACATTTATTTTTGTGTGTATTTATGTATGTATACATGTACGTAATTAGTTATGTATGTATGTATGTATGTATGTATGTATTTATGCATGTATGTATGTATGTATGTATGTATATGTATGTATGTATGTATGTATGTATGTATGTATGTATGTATGTATGTATGTATGTATGTATGTATGTATGTATGTATGTATGTATGTATGTATGTATGTATGTATGTATGTATGTATGTATGTATGTATGTATGTATGTATGTATGTATGTATGTATGTATGTATGTATGTATGTATGTATGTATGTATGTATGTATGTATGTATGTATGTATGTATGTATGTATGTATGTATGTATGTATGTATGTATGTATGTATGTATGTATGTATGTATGTATGTATGTATGTATGTATGTATGTATGTATGTATGTATGTATGTACGTATGAATGTATGTATGTATGTATGTATGTATGCATGTATGTATGTATGTATGCATGTTTAATTGCAAGTATGTTTAATTGTAAGTATTTATGCGTGTATGTATATATGTATTTATACGTCCATGATTTTATATATGCATGGATGCATGCAAATATGTGCTTTTCAATTTGTAGATGTGCGGAAGAGTGGCATAATGGTTAGGGTTGTAGACTCCGAAGCAGAGTTGCCCATTATGGAGCCCTGCCCGTAGCAAATTCTGGACAGTAATGGAAAAGTTTCCAATAAGGAGGAAACTGGTTTAATTGATAAATTTCCTTTTCTACACCACACGATGCTTAGTTTTTTCTGACAAGTGTATATATAATGGGATTGATGTTTATATCTTGCTCGCAAACATGATTTAACTAATTATTGTTATTTATCCGTATGGTGGCACATTTTAATGAGTGCATGAATGTATTTATGTGTACATGTATTTTTAGATACATGTATATATGTATATTTTTTTAAAATTTTATATAGACATATACTATTTATGTTTGTATGTATGTATATTTATTGTATTCGTTCGTGTATATGTGCATTTTATATGTGTGTTTATACCTAGCTGATTTCGCATGTATGCATGGATACTCTTACGCAACACCTAATATATACTTACCAAATGAAATGCTTGAAGGAATAAAGTTTTCCAAATTTTTAAGTGCTTAAACTTGCATTGATGACTTTGGGTATATTTAAAATATGCGTTATTATTGAATTTGTAATAATAAAATATTTAGATATTAGCGATATAAGTTTTCTCAGTATTTTGCGTAGTTTTTATTTTTTATAAAGTTATATTGAATTTTCAGGCGCCTTTCTCAATATTCTGCGAAAAAGTAAAATAAATTTAACATACATTGAATAACCGCTCTTCGTTGGACTTATTCAAGTTAATAAGTTTGCATTTAACGATGCATCCTAGCAACCATTTCCAGAAATATAAACAGGAAGTAACGAACAGTTTGCTTGGTCAACAATGAATCTCATGTAGCTGCATAGATACCATTACTATGGTTTCTGTGTCGATATAAATCCTAATTTTTACGTTAAGGGCAAACCTTCAAAACTTCATGTCTTGCATATGGTTTGCCCCATTTTTCTATTTGACTCTAATTCTCTTAGTAAGACAAGCAATCAGTAGTTTTTCATAAATTGAAAAGAAACCTAATCTGTGAAAATTTATTAACCCATAAATAAAAGTCGACCGATAATGATAACAATTCGTCAATAAAGTTTGAATACTTGAGATAAATATTCAACTCATATTGTCCAAGAATACTCACCATAAAGCAAAACAACAGTCAGTCGCATGTACGCATGAGATTCGACCTTCTATGATCCTAGTTAGTCAGTTTCCCATCGTGTTATTAGGGTGACTATGGAAGGCGCAAATTCATCAGCAAATGTGGCTGGCGGTAGGTTTTCTACGTTGTGTGCCTGGTTTAATAAAGTGTAACTGGAGTATATCGCAAGATTGTGAACTTCATTTGCTGAGTTTTAATCAATAAACACGCAATCCTTTACTCTTAAATAGTACAATCTACACTAACTTTATTCCCATTTCCGGAGCCAGATTCAAGCTCAGTTTTGCTATCAGACTCTTATTTCTTTTAAATATTCATCCGAAGTCATCATCGCATTTGAAACAATTATATCCGACATTATTCCCTTCTGTATTTGTCACGTCTCGCCACAACATTACTAGCATTTTCATCATCTGCTACAGGAGTCAATTTAGACAGAATTGATAGAGGGTTAGCAGAAAAATCTGATGCTTTGCCTACTACAAATAAACAATTTATCTATGCAAGTCTGTTTCTTAAAAAAGGTTGCGATTTGATATAAACACCTAACATATTATGTGCATACATGTGCCGGAATAAACTAAGCACTGAATATAGCGGAAAAGACAATTCATCCAGTAGACCGGTTTCGTCCTTACTGGGAACTCATCACGTACTATACAGAATTTGCCTTGAACAGGGCTTGAACCTGGACACATCTGCTTCGGAGTCTAGTGCTCTAACCACAGAGCCATCATACCGCACGCAGTTTTTTTAATTATATACTAACTGCTGTTTCTTGTTTAGCTTTACCTTTAGGTGGAGACTAAATAGCACTAAAGTTCCAACTAAACATACCCAAACTTTCATTATAGAACAGATACCACTTTACATAATTAAGCATTCTTTGGTTTCACGGGCGGTGATAACAATTACTTTAATCAAGGTCGTGATCATGATATAAACACCTAACCAATTAGGTACATACATTTGTCTGTTCAATCTAAGTGATGTATAGAGTGGAAAATTCTAGACAGTACGTCGAAAGGTCCCAATAGAGTCGAAACCGGTCTACTGGATATTGCCTTTTAGACAATATAAATTACTTAGTTTATACTGACAAACATATGTACATAATAGATCAGTTGTTTATATGAAGATGACAACCTTGATGAAATTAATTGTTATCGCCACGCGAGCAACCAATCTTCGCTTGTTTATATTCCCATGGAAATGGAAATAGCATTTCTATAAAAATTGTAAATTTAGGAAACCCTCTCTGAACATGAACATTTTACTTGTCGCTCTTTTATGTATAGAATGTCTATTTTTATTGTGGTTTAACTTTTTTTTAAAAAATAGTATTACGTCAGCTATTACAACGCATCCGATCATTTGATGGCAGTCGAGAAAAACATCAGAAGCCAGCGCTCGATAGATTAATTTTTTAATCTTCGTACATACAAAATGGGGTTAACCCTTTGTTTTGCTCAATTTTCTAACCAGAAATGACGGAGAGATTTCTTCGCAATTAAACTTATTACTTTGTAGCTGTTATCGATCCTAGGTTGACAGAAATGCATCTTATATGGTATTTAATATAAGAGGTTGTCGTTAATTGTCCAAAAGCTTATTGCTGGAGCGATAAGTGCCGTAAGTGAATAAGTATTTATTACATAGCTGGACGTCGGAAACATATTGGCTGTGGCACACTACACTCAAAGTTATATACTAACTAATGCTCCTTGGTGGCGTCTATGAAACGTGGTATCTGTACTATAATGACAGATTTAGGATGGCCAGTTGGAACATTGGGGCTAAACGAATGCTATATAGGCTTCACCTAAAGGAAAGGCTAATAAAAAAACATTAGTTAGTATACAACTGAAGATTGTGTGTAGCGTGCGGCAGTGTGGCTCCGTGGTTCGAGCAGCAGATACGAAAGCAGACGTGTCCAGGTTCGAGCAATATCCGCGGCTAAATATGAGAAGTACTCGATGAGTTCCCAAGAAGGACGAAACCGGTCTACAGACTAAAGTGCCTTTTCCCCACTATACAATACTTAGTTTATGCTGAAAAATGTATGTACATAATGGGTAAGGTATTTATATCACGATCGCAACCTCGATGAAAGTATTTGCATCTTATATAACTAGTCTCACAACATGCGTCTGGTGGCAGTTTCGTTGTCCTGCGACTAGTTAAGCAAAATATAATTTACGATTAGATAATCACATTTTTTACATAATTTGTTATGAATTCCACGAAGATATTATCAAAATAATCTGCGACATTGATGAAAAATATTTTAAGCCTATTTGCATTCAATTTGTTTTCTAAAGAAATAATTATATCATTTAAAAAAAATTAATTGCTAGCGATTGAATGAAGGCAAGCACACTTGACGCCGTGAACAAAATTCAGCTATCAAATTAGGCCGAATAATGGCTTCTCGGTTGAGATGTTCGATGCAAATGATCCACGCAGGCATTAGGTAGAAGATCGTCAAGTAGAATAAAAAATATGAATCTAAATTATCCCTCCAAATTTAGCATGAGCGATCTAATGCTTGCTATCAGCCAACACGTTACTGAGTATTATTCACTGTATTGTTATCCTGAAATATCCGACTTTAAATCAGAATGTGTAATTTTCTGTCCTGATAGTAACTATAAGTGCAAATATAAAGAATCAAATAATTATTATAATGTGGAGGAGCTTGATGATGATAATTTAAAAAATATTAAAACTAGCAATAATCATTTCAATGACGATGATGATGCTGACTATTATGACGTTAATGATGATGATGATGCTAATAAAGTTAATGATGAAAAAGAAGATGATTATGGATATCTTAATGATGATGATGATGATGCTCTTGATGAGGGTAATGATGATGTTGGTGATGATAATGTTAATGATGATGATTATTTGCTGGAACTGATATTGATGATGTTGGTGATGCTTATATTGATGTTAATACTCATGAAGAAGAAAAAAGTAATGATGTTGATGATACCGCTGATGATGTTGATGATAGTTTACCAATCAAAATAGAACGAATAGTTTTTAAAACGGTGATAATTCTTCATAAACCCTATAATGCGGAAGAGACGTTTCGGAATTTTAAAGAATATGATAGCATCAGTTTGAATACTGAAAAATACCAAAATGACACTTCCAAGGAAACATATAGTACGTAAAAGCGAAATACAAAAATACATAATTAAAAGGACACAATTAACACAGATCCTTTGATCAAACATTCATAATGAAATTTATCATATGTACCAACCCAGGCCACGCTTCCCTGTCATTATGATTACTTGTATTTTATGCTAACTCGTAGCACTATTTATGTACGAATGTGAGAGGCTGTGGATTGTTTAATAACTCTTGGCTGTCATTTACCTGAGCTAACCGGTATATAAAATGAAAATTTTATTAATATTACATTTTAAAATATAAAAAATAGACGGGTAAAAATACGAAGGTCCTTATGTAACCGTTATTTCTAAAAAAGATTTCCATACTTACTAACATAGGCATCTAATTTATTTTGTTAAAAAATTTAAAGCTTATGAATATATGTTATATGTGTCACTTTCTAACAAGTTAATGTCTCCTATTATGTCATTTCAATGTTTGGTTCGTCTATGCAATATTAACTAGCACGTTTACGACACAAATATATCCAAGATGTTGGAATCAAATGCCATCGTGTACAAGTATTCAATTTTATTAATAGAATGACTTTATAGTTTTGTAATTTAACACCGAGAAGAACCTTGATATTCTCTGCCGCATATACGTTAAATTGACGATCTATAAAGCAAAAGTGGATATTTTATAATATTTTTTGTTTTATACGAAGTAAACGCACAGGCCCAACCTCATATGGTTTTACTTGTACAATGTAACTTCACTTTCCCGAGCAACGCTAATTAAATTTACCACGATTAATTGCTGCGTTGTTTCGGCAGGCAACAGTGTTTGGCGTTTATAGGTAAATTTTCTTCACGAAGTACGAAGGATAAAATTAAGAGTAATGTAACATTTAAAAATTTCTTTCATAGAACAGACTTACCAGAAACTGTTATTCTGTCATCTTCATAAGACGTGCCCGCGTGTTAGTAACTGCATGTATTTTCATAAATAAATTAATCTCACACACTCGCATACACCTATAAACAACACGTAAAATTGAATTGACTACTTTATATTAAATGAGACTTTCATAAATGTAGCATGTAAACTAATCAAACTTTAGTGTTGTATTTGCTTCAAGGAAGTTGATAAAATAATTATACTAATTATCTGAACTTATATTTCTTGAATGGTTGCGCACTGCGAGCTTCAAAGTTTGAATCTCCACGATTTCCGTTCGCGGGTTGTCGCTTAGCACTACTAGTTTCGCAAAGATCCGATTGATCCCCATTTCCAAGTAGGCATTGAGTTTGTCTTCTTGTTGGCAGGGTTCGGATTCGTCCCTTTCCACCGAAGACTTCACCATCGTTCACATTAACCACAGGAAATGAGGTAATATCTAATCTTCATAAATGATAGTGCAAAGCGACCACCCACGAATGCAAATCGTGGAGAATCAAGAACTTTTTACTAATTTGTGGATGATGGCTCAGAAACCTGGCGAAGTTTTAAACGACGCGAGCTTACTGAATTTTAGATTTCGAGATGAATAATAGCCGCAATCTATCTTACTGATTAATGTAATAGCCTTTACTCATCAAAAAATCATTCATACTAACTACTCGAAATGAGGTACAATCTAATCTTTGTTGACAGGCAAAGTTTCAATTCGTAAATTCCTGAATCATCATCAGACCTCTAATCACACATACACAGTACAATGTTCACAATAGCAGATTTAAGCAAATGTGATCTATATGTATATATATATATATATATATATATATATATATATATATATATATATATAAAATTGTGCGTATGTGTGTGGCAGGTTTTTGGCTATACATATGTCGATCACACTTGCTTAATTCTGCTATTGTGAGCATTATACTGTCCTATTATCCCACATTTCTTACCCAAATATATAGTGGTTAAAGGGCATAATACCGGCTCCTACTGATGAGTCGCCAGTAAGCACGAAACGAATGTGCATGAGATTATACTTTCCGTTCATGCTGCCTTTGGTTTATCCTTCTGGTCACAACTGAACTAATTTGTTACTTGGTTTGCAACACCTAATAAATACTTGCATATATATTAGTTCTTCGCAACAAACAGTATTTAACTGCTATATACTGTGAGCATTGTACTGTGTATGTGTGATTAGAGGCCTGATGGTGATTCAGGAATTTACGAATTGAAACGTTGCCAATCATCATTTCCAGTGGTTAATATGAACGATGTTAAAGCCTTCGGAGCAAAGGGAGGAATCTGCACCCAGCCAATAAGAAGAAAAACTCGATGCGTACATGAAGATGGGGATCAATCGGATCTTTCCGAAACTGATAGTGCAAAACTACAACTCGAGAACGAAAATCGCGGAGATTCAACATTAAAATTTTCCGTACATTTGTCTACATCGAAATTTATCTATTGTTAACGTCAATTGACATATGCCTGTATAAATATCATAACTCAGTAAGGATTATAGAATTGAACAAAACGGCCCTGTCATTTGGGTGGTTTCTGGAGGACTAGAAACTGAGGCTGCGTGTAAACGTTTATATATTTTATGGCCAACGACATGGCCTTGGGCAGATTCAACCATAGCATGATAATTAATTTATGCCATTAATAGGGATACGTGCATTCAATGTGTACCGTAATGTGTTTGCAATACGCTGAAATAAGAAGCAATGATAAAACATAATTTTGGTACCCTTTACATGCTCGGTATATTTGATATATAGTGAGTTGACTTTGAATTTGCATTGTCAAAACCTTTAAATGATGTCAACTCCATAACTGCTTTAATACACATTACTATTGGAGATTGTACCGTCCAATTGTTCCACATTTTCTGATCAAATATATGGTGGGTATAGGATGCAGTACCGGTTCCTACCTAACGAGTCGTCAATATGCACGAAACGCATGTGTACACGAAATTATACCTTCCGTTCATGCAGACTTTGGTATATACTTCTGGTCCCATTTGAACGAATCTGTTACTGGGCAGGCAAAATTTAATACACAATTAAATGTGGAAGTTATTGGAATTTATATATTAACTTTTATGAAGAAATAATTCGTATGCAAATGTGTATTAGGTATTGCGAAGCTAGTAACAAGTTAGTCAAAATAGGTTACACGAAAGTTGGCATGCATATAAGTTATGACCTCATGTTTGGGTAGTAGTAAATAAATAGCTTTGACAATGATTAGATTCCTACAACAAATCCTAGATTCTTATGATTAGTTGCTTAACTACAACGAAACTATTTCATTATAAATGAATTTTCCTCCAAACTGAAATGCGTCGAATTGTATCTTCTATGAACTGCAACTGTAGTCAATTATTTTACCTAGTGAGCTAAAAATCTACTAACCAAAGCCATTTAACTTATTTTCCGCCACATGCATTATTAAAAAAATACAAGCTTCGTGTCAAAATTACCTTGACTACTTTTTGGCGGTATTTGCTTCGTGTACAAAAGTAGGATTTAGTCAACTGTGGTATATGTAGACTTCGTTGTTACACTTGATTTATAACAAGTGAGACGTATAAGGCCAGCTGTGATTACGCGTGTGACGACAACAATAATTTAAATCAAGCTTGCAGACGTGGCATTAGAAAACTATCCAAGTATATTTAAATTAAACAAATTGTTGCGATACTGGTTATCGCATAATTACATGATATTTTTTGTGATTATTAAAGGATAGTTCACAGTTTCTCATTTCGGTGGAAATCTTGCTTTATTATTTAAATTAAATTCGTGAGATTGAGATAAACAACAAACTCCTTGTATATACATAATTTTTTTCTTTTTCCAGTAGAAACTTAACATTATATAAGGGTAGCAAAGGCAATTCATCCAGTAGACCGGTTTTGTCTTTTTGGGAACTCGCCATGTACTATCCAGTATTATGTCATGAACAAAGCTCAAAGAAGAGCACATTTTCTTCAGTCTCTAACACGATCCACTTCACCACCTTGCCACACACTTCAAATAATTTTCAGTTATATAATATCGTATGGTTTTGGTTAGATTTTCCTTCAGTTGAAGCCTGTGTAGCATCATTTTATACCTAAAGTTATAAATAGCCATCTTCATACGGCTATTGTTGATCAGACATCACGCTGCCTGATAAGTTGTATTGAATTGAAGATTTATACAATTAAACAAAAATTTATTGCGCCGGTGATGGTAACCATTATTTAGGTTACGGGTATGAGTTTGAGATAAACACTAATCCCATTATATATATATATATATATATATTTGTCTGTATAATCTAAGCATTGCCCTGTGTAGCAATAGCAATTAATTCATTAGATTGATCTCGTTCTAGTTTGAAATTCGTAAAGTATTTTCCAGCATTTTGACGGAAATGAGGCTTTATTAGTTTGGCTCTGTAACGGTCTAGGAGATGAAGATAAAAACCGAAAAGTGGCTCTAAACATTTTCGGCCGGAAAGAGGAACTTGGACAAATCCTGTGTTTGTCATAATAGAGATAAGGTATTCCCAGTGTGAGTAAATGGTACGATTTTTTCTGATTTAGACTGTGAGTGTATTTATCTAGATTCTAAAATTCTTTTTTAAGTCATAAGCGATTTTTTTACATGAGAAAATTGAAAATGAAATAGAATTTATTTGTTATAAAGTGTGGTTTCTGATTTCTGAGGATAAATAATTTCATAAATTGCCAATTTCTCTCTTCATAACTGTCTACGAAGATTACGCTGTAGGATGTAGTTGGGCTTCAATAACAAAAGAAGAGGCTGTAAGGAGATCTCGCCTATTGGCCGATGCAATTATAGTTCAACACGATCAAAATATGACAATCATTAACACAGCTGAATCTGAGATAGAAGCTGACATGCGCAGACTTGACGCCCTACTGGCAGCGTCTCCAGAAGAATTGGTGAGCTTTGGCGATTATAATTTAAGTCAGCTGTTTTTATTCTTTTCGAAATGGCTCATAAGTAGAAACACAAGCATTACCGTTTAACATCTGCGATCAACGGTTTTGCTATTTCATCTTTTTAGATCAGTATACGCTACGAATGTATCCAGAGTCTAAAGTCAGTTTCTTGCTAATGTGATAGGGTTCGTTTCCTATGCAGGAAAGGTAACCAACCTGAAGGCTTTAGAAGGCGTTTAATTACTTTGCTTATATTAAAGTATAAACAATTTGAATGCTATGTAAAACACATGATTTGAGCAACTTTTATAAAGAGAAGTACTTGGCTTGAAAGATTTTCACGTTTTGTTTTAAAATTAATCAACTCAGAAGCTAATAAATAGAAATATACTAACAAATTCGATAAAATTAATAAAGAAATGCTCGAAAGGGCTTAGTATTTCATGAGACATCCTTTAAATCTACCTCATATACGACATTTTTATGTCACAAGTAGTCTAACGCTTTTTTAAACACAATTTGAATAAGACGCCAAGAAGGAGATTTATAGCAACTTTGCTAGAATTGACATTGTGAGCCATAAGCTGAAGGACAATTATCATAATACCAATTAGATTTATAAATTGCTAAAATTTATTTTAAAAACTTGTTGCAGGAATTAGATTCTTTTGTGAAAACAGATTTATGGACATGATTTATAAAGGAAATACAGTCGCACATATAATTAAGGCAAGAGTAGAAATGGGTCTTGGCCTAGATTTAAAACGCTAAAGCTACGCACGTGGCATGAAAGAACTTTCTTCGTTTTGTTGTAGTTACGTTTCGATGTTGCTTCCAAGTCTTAACTAACATGTAACTATTTTTTACGTTTAATCTTTTCAAAACTGAATGCAAAACAGCCGCCGCATTTTGAAAATATTTTGAATTAGTGAAGATCGCGAAATTTCGAACAGATTTTATCCCATATATATATATATATATATATATATATATATATATATATATATATATATATATATATAGAATGATCAGATCTCAAGGCATCACTTTCCAATACAGCGAGAAAGACCTTTACATGCAAACAGGAACACACACAAACAAAAATGTATGCAGACTTACTAATCAGCTCAAACAAGAAATAGAAGTAAACCGAGTCAGATTTGTTGCCATCTACATAATAAAAGTTGCTGTTGGTGTTTTCATTTAATTAAGACTATCCGGATAAACTAATTTAGGAAATCTTCATGTTAAATTTTCCAGTCGCAATAATGTCAATAAAGGAAGAGGAAAATAGGACTCACTTGCTTCATGAATGCTGAATAAAACGAAACACACAAAGACATCATTGGTGCTGAATGGGAATATTTCATAAAATTAAGACTAGTACAATTAAAATGACAAAAAGTGTGTGATGAAACTGACTTAGATTTCATATTATACAGTGTATTTCTAATTAAGAAGAAAAAGCACATTAATAACAAAGTGGATAATGGCTATTTATTTTGAGAATCCACGCAAGACGAAACAGGCCCTTGACTAGTATAAGCAAACATTCAATCGGATTGACAACAAACTGAAGAGGAAAAAACAGATGCGCATACGATGACAGAAGTTTTCAAACAATATGAGCATTCAACACTGAAATCCACACTTGCGCTTTTACCATGTGAAGAATACAAATTTGGGCAAAATGTGAAACGAAAGACTATACTCGGAAAAATAGCACTCGTTCAAGTAACAGCGAACAATTCGTACAGATTGGTAATTCTCAAGCCATCAAAGCAATAATGACCAAATCTCAGACAGCACTTTGCAATACAGTGCGAAGGACCTTTACATGCAAACAGGCACACACACAGACACAAACGCATACAAAATTACCAATCAGCCAAAACAAGAATTAGAAAACCGAGTCATAATTATTGCCACCCACATATTGAAATGAAAACTCAGAATGTATATAAATGAAAGATTGTAAAGTGAAGTTTAGTATTCTTGAAATAAATGGCCATTATCCAATTTGTTATTATTGTTTATTTATACATTGTGTAATATTCGAAGGCAACGGACATAAAAAGAATATATATATATATATATATATATATATATATATATATATATATATATATTGATTTTTGCAGTTAGATTGAGCTGATAATGTGTATACATATAAAGTAACCCTGTCATTGGCCTATAACTAATTTGCGTTGTAAAGATTCATAAGATTCATTCATTCGTGTATAATGTACAAGTTTAAATTGCTACCAATGATAATATTTTTGATGACTTTATAGCTTACAACGGTGCCGAGAGACGAATTCGCGAACGACGGATGCTCATTTCCATGGCTGCCGGTACGTGATACTCCTCCGAATTGGTTAGCTGAAAACATTTTGTGTAATCAAAGTATTAGCCACACGGAGGTTGCCACAGATGAAATTTTACAAATCAATAATGTGCCCATTTTAATTGGTCTCGATGCAAATGAAGGGTCTACATACGCGGCGGCTCTATTCGCCAGCGACCAGCTCCAACTTCCTTCTGTTAACATACTTCCGCCAGACCAGAAAGGTGTGCCGCATTTGCATGAACCAAATAATTCCAGTAAATATATACATCGCGAAATAAATGAGCAACGGGAAGACTTGGCCAACCAGTTGACCACTTGCATTAAAACTACAAAATCCGGCTCAACTGTAGGAAACAGTGCATCTCAGCTGGCGAAAATTCGTCAGCACTACCTGAAAATATTCGACAAACTCATTTATCATGACGAGGTAATTAACATTGCAGTAAAGAAAGATTTCAGTTCGCTAGCCTGAACTAAGCCATTGGTTCTTTATGTGCAATAGGTTTCTGCCTATTCATTGAGCACGTCAGTAGAGAGAGCTTTTCCATTCCGTCAAATGGCTTCAGGTAATTTTGAGTTCTATGTAGGCGAGATATAGATCACCCGTTGGGTTTGCTGGTATAAAAGACTAAATTTGCCTTATAATTGTTCTGGTAAAATAAATTAAAATTAGGAGTTCTCATAAGAAATGTTATACAGAATAGTTTCAAATCGCAAAATTTAAAATACTAGGAGTACACGCTTGTCAATGTAATTTGTAAAGCAATCTAAAAAAATCAAAAAAAAGAAAAAAATAGACTAACCAAGTTACATTAGTTAGTATATAATTGAAAGTTGTGTGCAGTGTAGTGTGCGGCAGGATGGCTCAGTGGTTAGAGCACCAGATTCCGAAGCAGACGTGCCCAGGTTCGAGTCCTGTCCGCGGCAAATTCTGGCCAGTACATGATGAGTTCCCAATAAGGACGAAACCGGTCTACTGGATGAATTGCCTTTTCTACACTATACAATTCTTAGTTTATACTGACATATGTAAGTAATTAATGGGTCAGGTGTTTATATCAAGACCGCAACCTTGATTATAATAATCACCACCCGCGCAACCAATGTTCGTTTAATCTATGGTACTTTTTTAATTACTTTAATCAAAGAAGTTGTATTCACGCCACCATATAAATATGCTAATCAAGTAGACGAAATATGTTTCGTGTTTTCAGTTTATTTATCATTATAAGGCGGCATCACATTCAAAGTTTAACAAGCAACGTAGTGCAAATATTCATTATTCAACCATTGTTCTTCTATATTTAAACATTTTTAATTAAGGGTAACTTACATTTATTAGTGTTTTTCTACACTTTAATCATAGCTTTAATTGATTATGTGAACATGCGTGATAAGGGATACCGGCCTATGTTGAACTGTTATATTATCTGAAAAGACGAGCTGCTACGCTTAGACTTGTCTTTAGAAGTCAAATAAACATAGGAATATTAACGAAAGTTTGCATGTTTTGTCATGCGATTAGTCATCGAAAATGACTCTGACAGTTTTGCACTAGCTGAAAATTTTCTAAGTGAGACCAATTTTTGTGGCAGTGTTCAAGGTGTCCATCAGACAAGCTGAGTACCAAAACTCAACATATAAGCTGTAATACTATGATGTTATTAGTAACATTTTCATAAAACTCTGACAATAAGCGTAGCTGGCGATGTCTTGATGTGGATTTATACCAACAGCTTATCAAGTTGAATTCTAAAAATAATTTTTTACGAACGACTGAAGGTAAGTATACAAAGGTGTACAACCTGTTTCTATGTAAGACAGCACACGATTCAACTTGTTGGGCTTTTTATCTTCAAAGAATGCATAGTAAATTCAATATTTACCGAAGCTGCAAATAGTGCCGATTATGTTTCTTTGTGGCATATTCTTAGCTTCCTCATAAAACTCTGACAATAAGCTTAGTTGGCGATGTCTTGATGTAGATTTATACCAACAGCTTATCAAGTTGAATTCTAAAAATAATTTTTTACGAACAACTGAAGGTAAGTATACAAAGGTGTGCAATCTGTTTCTATGTAGGACAACACACTATTCAACTTGTTGGGATTTTTATCTTCAAAGAATGCAAAGTAAATTCAATATTTACCGAAGCTGCAAATAGTGCCGATTATGTTTCTTTGTGGCATATTCTTAGCTTCCTCGTGGTATTTTGAAAAAAATGTTTTCTTTTATAATTCCGCAAGTGATAAATCTGTTGAACACAGGTACAATTATTAGTAAAAATGGTCGAAAATATCTTCAAGATATATTTTTTAACTCCTTTCAATAGTATGTTTTTATTCTAATGTCATTCCTCCTTCAAGCAATGCACCTCGTAGGACAAGATCGAATTCTTTCTGTAATTTTCTTGGTGCGTATTATTTATTCTATACCCAAGAATAACAATTTATCGAAATTAGGTTCAAACTGTCAGCGAACAAACGCATTATGAAGCAGTATTGATAAAGAATGAGTATTGTATTTCATGTTTCTGAAAGTCCTTATGTGCATAAAATTTTGCTTAAACTACCTCGGTAAAACTCGAAGAAAATGTCGCTCTCAGGTCTGCCAGAAAAGACTTTTCATGAATTTACAGATTAGCTGTTAATGTTCCATTAACTTTAGAATATATTTGACGTAATGCAACAAACATGATTGGCAATAGATATATTTTTCGCAATAGAACTGTTTTGTGTTTTAATTTAAGATAATAATCAACTAAAGTCAGCAAATAAATTTAAATATTTTGAAAATATATTATTTTTGTCTAATTACCGAACAAAAAAGTTTTCCTGGCTTAAAATTCTCTCGGAGTGCATAAGTGATTTGGCTTTCCGTTATGGCGTTTTCAGCTGGTTTGAATACTGCTACATGAAACCAAGGCCACATCGCCAGCTAGCAACAGCAGGCAGTGTTCTATTAGAGAAAGCAGAAAATATTAGATCAAGTTGGACTGAGGCGAATGTAGAAACACCAAAAGCAAACGCTGTGCACGATGAGAAGCTTCAAAATGGGGCTGTAAGGTTCTACACATTTGCGCACAGAAGTACGTGGCCAAAGAAATCGACACTTACGCCAGAAATTGACGAAGTAAAAGACGAAATATATGGAAGTAATAGAACAGTTGAAATAATGGACATTTACAACAGCCTGTCACCAACGTTGCATACGATTGAAGGCTTCAATAAAGAACATGCTTGTCAGAACACACAGGCATTAACAACATCTCATAAGAGTTCAACATTGCTGAATAGTGTTAATAGTGAGTTCAATTGCACCCCAAGTGTAGAAACAGATCAAAGCAATGACATAACTTTAAATTGTTTAGAGCACCAGGTGTACAAAAATATTAATAACCTGGAGTCAGTTCCCTCTATGAATTACATAAAAGGTGCATATCCTTATCCTTGCTGGATGGGTGTATCACACGGCGATGAATTGGCCTACGCGTTTGGTCGTCCATTTGACTGCGCCTCGGTATACGATGAAAGAGATGTAAGCAACAGCATTCGACATGAAGCAATGAGACCACCGCAATCAACTGTTTATGACGCAATCACTTGCACTCAAAAGTCGAATGTAAACGGCGTTTCTTCTATTGAAAAAGGTCTATGTCATTGCTACGTAAAAGATGAAAACGAAGTAGTTCACAAAACCCAAGATACTCTGGGTTGTTTCGTGTGCTCACCAAACGCAATTCTCAGATACAGCGATGAAGATCGGTAAGTATCAGCGACCATCTTTAATAACTCATAGAATTAAATATAGTCCATTGTCTCTGAAGTTAAAATTATTTAAGGTGAAATACAGTTATATATATATAGACATAAATTTGTAAAAGATTCAATAAGTCAAAGATACATCTCAACCAGCAACCTATAAAAATTACTGTGTTATCTTTCTATCTGTATCAGATACACATATGCATGCGTCGTTTCAGTAATGAATGCTTACATTTAATTTATTAAAATCACTACATTACCAACATTATTTAAAATTAGCATAAATTCTTCCAAGCTTATTCTATCAAACTTAAATATGGCGCTTGGAAGTAGAGAAGCGATATCTGACTACATTTTCCTTATGTTGAAAATAAAAAGCGTGCTAACTTCAAGGTATTATAACGAAATAATATCACAGTGTAAAGGAAATTTCTTTTATGAGCTGTTGACTGTGTTCACATGTACACTGAATTAAAGTATAATGTCAATATTTTATTATAAACATATTATCAGTATAAACTTAAAATTGGATAAAATATCGAAAATAAATTTACTAAGTGTACCGATTTTGTGCAATGCAATGTGTGTGGGATGAGAGACAAGACTTCACCAAATGCGCACGGTTCAAACTTAAGCCGCGAGAATTCTGACAACTACTGATGAATGCCCAATAAGAACGAAACCGGTCATGTTGATAAAGTGCATCTGATATCTTGTGCTATAATTGTTATATATTGATTTTTGTAGATAACTAAAATATATGCAATTGTGCATTGGGTCGCCAGTAAACACGAAACGCATGTGTACATGAGATCGTATCTTTTGTTCATACTGATTTTATTATGTCCTCGTGTACCCATGCATTTCGTGCTTACTGACGACTCATTAAATGGAACCGGTACTACGCCCTACTATATATTTGGTCAACAAATACGAAACAGATTGATAGAAAAATCTCCTGTACTAATGTTTATTCAAAACCTACTGATGTCGAATTTATATAAAGACTTCGAAGCCAACTCACAGTAAATATAATATCTACCGAGACTGTGAAGGGTTCGAACACTACGACTTTCAAAATACCGAAACTGCACATGGTACTGAAACAGCGTATTTCCAGGTGGGCTAAGTTTCAAAAAAATTGAGAATTACAACTATTTGGGAACACCTGATAATCCAAAAAATGCACACACTCTGATCTTAATCGACATGAGTTATCACATTTCGCGATAATCATGACATCATTCAATTAAATATATAATTAATTATTTTTTGTTGCAGTGAACTAATATATATGCAACTGTGTATTATGTATTGCGCAGTCAGTAATAAATTACTTCAAATAGGCCAAGAAGGATAGGCCAGAAACAACATGAGCGAAAAGAATAATGTCATGAACATATTCGCTTTCTGCTTACTGGCGAATCGTCAGTAGGATCCGGTACTACGTCATATATTCACTTTAGTTTAGTCAATAAATGTGGGACTGGTGGACTGTATTAATTTTTATACGAATGCTTATTATATCTTGAAAACAGATATATATGGGAAATTGTAATGTCCGCAATTCCCACGTTTTTAAACAATATATATATATATATATATATATATATATATATATATATATATATATATATATTTATAATGTCCATTCCTTTTTAATTTAACACAGTATTCTTATTATTAGGAAAACACAAATAACGAAGTGGATAAAGGCCATTTATTTCGTGAATACTAATCATCTCTTATACAATCATACATATTTATACATTTTGGGTTTTCAATTGATTATGCTAGTGGTAACAAATCTGACTCGTTTTTACTGCTGTTTCTTGTTTTGACTAGTTGGTGAGTGTGTATGCGTTTGTGTTTGTGTGTATGCGTGTTTGCATGTAAAGGTCATTCTCGCAGTATTGCGAAGTGATGTCTGAGATCTTGTCATTATTGTTTTGATAGCTTGAGAATTAACCATTTGTGCGCATTGTTCACTGTTACATATACAAGTGCTATTTTTCCCAGTATAGTTGATCGTTTCACCTCGTTGCGCAAAGTTTTCACGTGGTAACAACGCCAGTGTTGATTGCAGTGTTAAACGCTCACATTGTTTGGAGACTTCTGTCATCGTATGCGCCTCTGTTATTTCCACTTCAGTTTGTTGGCAATCCGATTGTACATATCCGATTATATATATGTATATATGTATATATATATATATATATATATATATATATATATATATATATATATATATATAGTGTTTATAGGGCGCATTACAGACTCCTACTGACGAGTCGCCAGTGGCTCGAAATGCATTTAAACATGAGATCATACCCTTCTTCCATGCTTACTTTGGCACATTCTTCCGATTATATTTAAAATATTTACCTGATTTTCGGATTGCGTACCGAATTGTTTGAATCCACTGTCATCATGATTTGTCCATATATTTCGGCCTCCGGATATGGAGGCCTTTTTCAATGGGAAGCACATCATACACAAATGAAAATCAGTATGTCAAGTGGAAAATTTTAGTTTAAACTTGACATACTGATTGTCATTTGTGTATGATGTGCTTTCCATTGAAAAAGGCCTCCATATCCGGAGGCCGAAATATATGGAGAAATCATGATGACAGTGGATTCAAACAATTCGGTACGCAATCCGAAAATCAGGTAAATAATCTATTCCCTGTCGCGCAACATGTTTCTTTTAAAGTTTATTTAAAATAATTTTTTATTAGGTACGCAATACTTAACAACCAATTGCATATATTCATAGTTCCCTTAGTATGTGCAAAAATCAAAAGAAAATTATGAGATACAAGAACCACTTCTGTTTCATATTATTCTTAAGTATCTACGAATGAACATTTTTCAGCAGGAACAGACGTATTTCGGACCAGAAAAGAAATTAGTCTACCTGAAAATCCCATTTAAGGGGCATGCAGTTTCGAGAATAGAAAGTAAGGCGGCACTAAAAAGTGCATTTAATGCAGCTAAACTAGGAGTGTTATTTAAGGAAACACAATTGCCTTTACCAGCAATCAAGGAGAAACAAGCATTATATCGACATCAAATAATATTTTTGATCAACTTACGATGGACGATCCACCAGACAGTTAATTATTTGAATGAGAGAAAATTGCAACATATACGCTTGTTTTAAGTCAAATGGTGAATACACGTTTGCAATTGCGCAACACATAGTCGAAACCTCGCACTTATGTTCTACAGACGTAGAATTAAAAATAATTACTAAATACAATAACATAGAAGAGTTATTTACATACTAAACTTTATAGCTAAACAAATGGAAGTCGCATGTATGCAGAAGAAGAATTTTCATGCATTGAGCTTGAACTGAGATGATGCACCTAATTGATTGGTCAACCCCTATTTCACACTCTCTCCATGTTTACATTTTTCAATTTTGTTTCGCCTGTCAATTTATATTTAAAGAGATGTTCATTTATAGGTGCTTAAGAAGAATACGAGAAAGTAAAGGTTCTTGTATCTGATAAAATTTCTTTTTCATTTTGCAAATGGAAAGAATATTGTGAGTTATATTAAGGTTCGCATTCCAAAGGAATTGCATATATATTAAGCCTAGGTAAAAATATGATATAACTATTATATATTTAATTGAATGATGCCATGATTACCGCGATATGTTATAACTGATGTCGATCGAATCCAGACTGTATGGATTTGCTTGAGGAACATGCGTTTTGAAGAAGTTGAAATTATCAATTTTGGTCAAATTTGGCCTATTTAAAAATCATTGAGTTAGTAGTTTGCAGTCTCGCTATATATTATATATAATGAGTTGGTTTTGAAGTCGCTTTGTCAAACAATTTAAATGCTTGAATACACAATACTTGACCCTACAGTGCGTGTAGGGCGAAGTACTGACTTCAACTGATGAGTCGCCAGTAATCATGAAATGAATGTGCGCTTGTGATTACACCTTTCGTTCATGCTTAAAATGTTTTATCTATCTGGTTTAATTTGAACTAATGTGTTACTAATTATGCAATGCTTGAATCAAAAATTAATTTATATTAGTTTTCCGCCACAAACAGTATTTAACTGTTATATATTTAATTAAATGATGTCATGACTACCGCGAAATATGATAAATAAAATCGATCTAGTCCAGAGTTTATGGATTTGCTGGAGTAACAGGTGTTCAGAAATAGTTGTATTTCTCAATTTTGATGAAATTTAGCATACATGGAAATCCATTCTTTTGGTACCATGTACCTTTTCGGAAACCATAGTGTTGGTATCAGGTACTGACACAACAGCCTTTACAGGCTTGGTATATATATATATATATATATATATATATATATATATATATATATATATATATATATGTTGAGTTGGCCTTGACGTCACATTGTCGAAGACTATATATAGTTAGCTTCAATACATTAGGTTTACACTTTCGTATTGGAGATTGTACCATCATATTTTTCCCACATTCCTCACCAAAATATATAGTGAGTAAAGAGCGTTATACCGCCTCTAACTGATGAGTTTCCAGTAAGCAAGAAACTCAAGTGTACTTGAGATTACACCTTTCGTTCATGCAGACTATTTTATCCTTCTAGTCCAATTTGAACTATCGTTACTAGTTAGGCAATGCCTAATACAAAATTTCGAATCTTACACTATATTTAATTTAGGAAAACAATATTTGTATATGCACATATTTAAACATGGCAACGGTCAATTTTTGCCTAGCTAGCATTTCCAGAGGAAAATCTAAAATAATGTTGAGTTAAATTTAAATGAAAATGCATGATTACAATATTGAAATAGAAAATGGCCTCATTAAGCTAACCTAAATCATGTGTGTACGAAAAGATGCCGAAAGAGATTAAAAACTTTTCCGGTGCTTAGAAGAAGAAAAGCGGCCATTCAACGTAAGACGTAGAACAATTTGTATAAAGGCCGAAAGGTACTGCCAGACCTTTTTTTACAAGATCTTCATATTCCTGTGAGAAATTTCAATTGTAGTACTCGTTATTGTCATCGAAAAATTAAACAATCCACGTTTTTGTCATAAAATATCGATATAAATTATTAATATTATTTAGATATCTTTTAAGAGGTCTACTAAGGTTGCGATAAAATGATCAAGCTTACTAATTTTAAACGCTAATTTAAACGCTTATAAAACCTAAATATATTTAGAAACCATTATTCTAACGATTGGTACGTAAAGGTGCAAACCATCAGATTAATAAGCCAGTTTAAATTAGAACGCATCTTTAAACGAGATTTTTATTGAATTTTTTGCGCCGAGTCATTAAACAGAATTTGTTCAGTAGACAATAAATTCCATACTATGCATCATAATTTATTTTATTTTTATTGATACAAATAATAATTGGTCATAAGAAATAAATGATCACAATGCACACAAGTAAAGAATTCTGTTTGTGCATAATCTGTTTTATTTTAAAATTACGTGTACTGAGCAGTGGAGAAAATATTAGAATTGATTTTTGCTATAATAGGTAGACTTTAGTCAGTGTGCTCTCTTCTTCTTCTAAAGGCCTATTTATTATTCTGTACATGTAACTTGTTAATGCTGTTGAAATATTCCAGAGTAAAGCTAAATTAACTCATCGACTAATTCATAGTTTGTTTCTTTTTTTACAAATCCTGCGTATTAGCAGCTACTGCAATTAAGGATCTGAGCACATGTCCTTTTGGTTAATTGGAAAAAAGGTCGATTCACATATAAATTTATTCCTCTCATTTCGTAATTTTATTCATTCTCGCCATTAAAATTTCCAGCCTGATGCCTGGCGAAACTTAGTCTGCCTCGTGGACATTGTTAACACTAAAATTCTACAGCAACCAAATATTATGAAATGTGTCAAATTCTATTGCATTGTGCAGATAGCCAAATCGAAGTAATTAGGCAATAACAACAGCATTGGAAGAGCTTGCTAGACAATAAAGCGGTGCTCTGGTAGTTAAATATAGTTTCAAATGTGCAATTTATTACTTTTAATTTAACCTGAGTACCAGATACTTTTTGACGAGGAACTGTCGCGTAGAGGCCTTAGCAACCATAGGTAACGCGGAGACATGGTGTTTGGTTTCTTGACGCTCGTAATATTTCGTTCAATTAGCATAGAAGGAAACCAATTTAGCGTACACAATTTGCAGAAAAAGCTGAAGAGAAGGCGATTGACTACGCTACCTACCTGTATCAGAATATACCCAATGTCAATCTATGACAAATATTCTTTAATCCACATTTTTGCTCAGAGAAATTGGTTACATTCAAAGAGCACTAATGCATTGGATCTTGATTTGTAAGCGACGTTTCCGTTCAAGTGCATCACTTCTTCTCGACTATTCAACTGTGCTAGTGCAATATTTTCAATGATTTTTTTCCAACGTCCAAGATTGATTAACGTTCTCATTGTGTCACAATGAGGAATAAAATTTAGGAAATTGTAACTTCTATTTTGTCAAATGCGCAATTGACCAATCCAGGTATGATATAGCAAATCTCGCAAATCCGTGTTACAGAAATGCCCTGCGAGACTCGAGTTACAAACTTGCACTTGACATACGTTAGGCCCTTAGTTACTAGCATGATTATGAGTGGTCCGAACTCGTAAGCGCAAACTCACATTCAACTCAACACACAAGGGGATTGAATATTCAAAATGTTAAGAAACGCGGTATTTGCAGTTGGGAGAAGTTTGAACAACACATTGATTCATTGTTATCTTACCTCAAAAACTGGTCCGGATATTTAGACAGATGCAGCCAGATAAAATAATTTCCGTGACTTAAATACCAGGCTCTCCTATCTCATAATTATACCAAACCTGATTGGGGCTAAATTAAAGATCCAAACCCCACCAACGCCATCATGTCAATCGGCTCTCCAGTGAAGCTTATATTGATTGTATATTTGAGCGGTATAAAAAATACATCAGCCACACTTTGGTACTCAAACGATAGATTAATTTTGTCCAGGAAACGAGACTTTAGCATTGACATGGATATGATTCAATTAATTAACCTGTTCGTCGTTCTTTCTCTTGCGAGATTGGAATCAATTTTCTCTCCATAGAACCGCTTCGGAAGCTTAAGCATCGGATAAAATTCTTGCAACCAAACCCGATAACGTTTCTAATTGCATCAGTAAGGTCTGAAATGAACCGTTTCACCAGGTTTCGACTCGACGTCTCACAATCTATCCTCAGCGCTGCTTCTCTACCTTCTCCGTGACTCAAAATCACCAACAGCCAACAACACCACAGGCGAAGCGAAAGAATAACAAATAATGCAGTGTTCGAAGCATACCTTGAAACAAAACGAAATCTTTGATTTATACTTAAATATTCGATGTTTAATTGGATATCATTCCATCAAAGGTAGATGAATGCCTTTATATCCTTTAAGGAAGCATACCATTTGAAGCAGCGCAGAAAGCGATGGAATTGCACCTCGGTCTATGCATCCAAAACCAATGGTTCATCTTTGGACGCGATTGCCATCTTGTAATCTCATGATAGTCTGCATAACCACGAGTTGTTTGACCCTAATTATAGGTTTCCTCGCTCCGAAGCGGGTAGGTTCAAAGTAATCAGCGCGAACTTATTGTTCCGAGTTGAGAAGCAAATCCCTTTCAACTGAGATGAAGGTTTTCCTTGTTTGCCCGTCTAAAATAAGCGCGACACTCGTTCTCGTGATTTCATTAGGCTACGTGCTACATCAAAATTTTCCGTGTCATTACTCCGATCTCGTAATAAAGTGTGTGCTAGAATTTTTTAAGTGGTTGAATCTATAGCAACTGTTGTAATTTATTGCGCCAAATATCACATATAACGAAATAAAAAATGTTTCCCAATTCACATTGTGATCATTTCCAAATTGGGTTACGGACAAGACGGTTAGGGTTTAAAGTATATGAATAAAAGTAACATTAAATGACGTTTAATTAAGTTAACATATTGCGTGTTTATTTAATCTTTAAACAGCTATGTGTCTGAATTGCTAATGCACATATGGAGTGAATTTGCTCGAGAACCGCACAAAACAACCTGGAAATTGGAAATACGGTAAAATTTGTTTTATACATTTAAAAATTCATTTTCATGTCGTGCGTAAGAAAAACCCAAACTTATAATGTATGTATGCATTGTTGTGTAGCTTAAAATGGTAGCATATTATTGTGTCAAAACTTTTGGTTTTCATTAAAGTGACACAATTCTGAGTTAAGTGTGCCTTTATTTGGTCGACAATGCATCAACCAGATTTTCTATTCGTTCGGATTGGATAACTCGTCAGTAGTGGTAAAGTTTGACAAGAGGACACGAAAGAGTGACACAGCGCAAAATAAACGAGTCAAGAATTTTTCAATTGCCTAATGTTTGAAACAAAATATTACTTAGCGATTTTTAATTGGCTTACGGCTCACTGGAGGTCTAAGCAATTGGCAACGCGAAACTTAATTAGGAAGAAATTGGGGCCAAGAAGATTGCTTGCATTTCATAATAATACTATTTATATCTGACCACTACTAGCTAATTTCCTTGTAAATCGAATGCCCATAGTTAAAGGTTGTCGTTGGAATAGTAAGAAATATGTTAAAAGTCCTTTCAAATTGGGTAACAAGTAAAAAAATTTGGTAAAGATGTACCATGAAGCTCGATATTTCTCACATCATCTTAGCGTAAACTTTCACATTAAATTATAATGTTTGAGGTTGTAGATAATTAAAATAAATAAATTGGTGGTTTATGAAACGGGCCGACAGGAAGATAGTTATATCTGGACAAATTTTTTAAGTGTAGAATAATCCGTTACTACTCAGTATTTTAAAGCATAAAACGACCAAGGAAACCTAATGCAATGACGTCAAAAACTCTATGGTATGCGAGACAACACAAGTTGGATTTTTTAGTCACTTCGACAGAACCAGTAGGCTAAATAAAACCAATTAATCACACGATATTTGGCCGCTCTAAACAATATTTACCGAAACGTATAAAGGAAAGAGAAATAAGGCATTTTGATATTAGAACCTACACGAGATCAACAATAAAGTCAGTCTATGAGACTTTCAAATGTCATTTGTGACGAAAAGGTAGAGGCACATTTCTTGCAAGCTAGGATTGACAGTCAATCTCTGCAAAGTACAAAGCACAAACTCCAAATGTCTATCAAAATGCACATGGCCTGAAAAACCCAGACTTATTTCAGGCCATATCGAGTAATGAGTAGCAAATTTTCTGGGACGGTATGACTAAATGAAACAATAATCTCACGAGAAGACGAGATTTTTTCTTACATGGCGGCAAATGGCAGCATAAATAAATGATGTAGCAACATTATGCAACTACAATGAAATATTTGTCAATAAAAACTTTTCTTCTTTACCTGGCATAATTTCTACGCCAGCATTTTGAGCATATGGAAGAGTAGTCGACTATAGGATCTAATAAGAATTTTTTAAATGAGATTGATGGACATTCTCTTCAGACTTAACTGCTGAAAAAATAACTGTGCAATAATTAATTGTGAATTCCAGCAAGACCATAAATGTTCTAAGGTAGAGTGAGCCTATGTTGCTGTGTTGTACAAACCAATTTAATAATGAATTAAAGCTTCAATGCACCAAACGTTTCTTAATTTACATTAATGTAAAGAGCTCGAATAGTGTTTGAAATTTAGCAGAACTTTTATATTCGGACAGAAGATTCAATGCTAGTTTCCGGTGGCATTGAGCCAAATACCCCTTTAAAGTCTATTAACAAAACTATCGTGGAACGGCGCTACCCACATCGCTATTTAATTACCTGACATAGTGGAAATCTGTGATTTATGCCAAATATTTTTTGTTATTACTTCCGTCCACTCCTATCTTATCGGTTAATCTTGTAAGGGGCCATTAAGCAGAGCACAGACCAAGGATACAACCTACGTATAGCTGTAGTTAAGCTTAGAAAAAGCTAGTTCTCTAATGTATTAAAATAGCCTCTTTTAAAAATGGGGGTGGTGGTCGATTAGTCAATAAACGGGTAGTCTTGTCATTCTTTTTTGCTCTAAACAGATTATTTGGCCCACTACAAATTATGCCACAACTATCCATAATAAGATAAACAGCAGAATATCTTGGCCTGCGGCTCTACGGCGTTTCAGAATTAAGATTGAATGCTGTATCTCTAAACCTGAGGGTGATTCAAAACTATTGTTTTACATTTTGTATGCGCAAATAAATTCACCGAATTCTTCGGCATATTATTCACAATAATACATTATATCTGTTAAAAGATTATTTTTGCAATCATTTTTTGTTTCACGGACCGTTAAATTTGTTTAATTTTTTGTACAAAACAGTTTTAAATAACCTCGGCTTTTGCTCGTGGCGAATGCGTCTATAATATTCGCCGACACTCCTAACCAGAGCGATTCAAAACTGGCCACCGGACTTAGCTCAAATTAGCATATTTTTACATCCACGAATATTAAAGTAGGCTATAAGATTATGGCTTTAACGTTTACTGTTGAGAATCTCCAGAGTTTTATTAGAATCCATGACTAAAAAATACTACCGCCTTGAAATAAACATTCCCTGGATTATTCATAGCATATACCTATTTTAGTCATCACCATTGGCTTATTCCAATGTTGCGAAGCTCCATATCTTTGTTGATCGAAAAGTTGTTCACGTTTCAGAGCGTCTATTTTAGGTTTATTATTAATACGCTTTCATGAAATTGTGAGTGTAAATCAACAATTCACGAATGCCTAGACTGGGTGGTCATGTGCTCCCGAACGAACAATCCCGACTACAACTAAGCAATCTATAATCACCTTCTACGTGTTAAAATTGAGGTTCACATTGATTCGCGAGCTGACGAACGATATATGACATAATACCCTAGATTAGTGCTAGTCAATTTGAGCTTATGCACTCTGAAACTATCCAAGAGTTATTGGCAATGGCGGCTTAGACTTTACATTTACTCATCGCTCCAATAAACTACGACGTCAATTAATGGCCAAACATTTATGTCATGTTTAAGCTAAGCTACAACAAAAAAATCTCGTCTTTCTCAATATGGAAATTATGGCGAAGTGGAAACTATTTAAATTTATTTTTCTTCTATTACCTCTGAAGCTACTTCGTGTCTTTCTAGCGTTTTGCCCAGTTGTTCTCGCGGTCAACCTCAGAGATCAGCCAGCTATCACTCAAACTCTAACACAGAAGACACAATAAAACAACATACAAGTAGCACTCATTTTTAGCACCTCATCTTCTCATAACCATTAATACAACGTAAAACTAACCAATTCTAGATTTCCTTTACCAAATACACACGCATACCTATACATCAACATAACCATATTCAGACATATACCAATGTGACTCTCTACGTTTAGATCCATGAATCTCAGATTACACTATCTTAGAAGGGGTACCAAGTAAACACTGATATGAAATCAATTCATTTATCATATTTTGACGACTCATTTGGTTAAGTGGTTCGTGTTAAAGTTACATCCGCATGTATCTTAAATCTCTCTAAATCCACCTAAATTTACCAACTTCATGCATGTCAAACAATACTAGATCATGGGAAAGCTCCCGAAGTTTCACTAAATGTTTAATTTTCTTTCTCTAGCTAGAGAACGTTTTTATCGTATCAACTTAAGGCCACGTTAATCGATGGATAATTTAAATCCGACTGGCGGATTTTCTGAAAACTGATCTGTGAACATTATTTTGCTGATATTGTAATGAGAGATCCAAGCGCTGCGTTCAATTTGATGATGGCAGGGGACAGTAGGGTCGTTGTGATGACTGACGGGAAGAGTGCGGGCGATTCGATGGCAGGCCAGAACAAATCATTCTATGGCTTTCACTTGGTGCTGCCAATCTTGATATCATACTATCTAATTAAACAAATATTGTTCGCACGGGTAGTTATAAAATTTACTATAATCAAGGTTACGATCTTGATATAAACACCTGACCCATTATGTACATACATGTGTCAATATAAACTAAGAATTGTATAATATAGATAAGGCCATTCATCCAGTAGACCGATTTCGTTCTCATTGGGAACTCAGCACGTACTGGACAGAATTTGCCCCGGACAGGGCTCGATCCTGGGCACGTCTGCTTCGGAATCTGATCTAATCACTGAGCGGCAGGGTATCTCAGTAGTTAGAGTATCAGATTCCGAAGCAGACGTTCCCAGGTTCGAGAACTGACAGCGGCAAATTCTGTCTTGTACGTGATGAGTTCCCAATGAGAATTGACAAATGAATGTACTTTATGGGTCAGGTGTCTATATCAAAAACTCAACCTTGATTATATTAAATTTTATTACCGTCCGCGCAACCATCTCATCTCTGTGCATCTGGCTAAAAATTGATAAAATTGACTGCAGCTATTTCCTTTCTGTTTTGAACAATTAGTTTGTGAAAGTGCGCAACTTACGACAAAAAATATTTTCGCCTCGCTTCAAGCATTTATCAGCTGAAGCGTATAATTTTAGAAAGGAGGACAGAATGTTTATTGAGCGTCGATCAATAACAGAGAAAAATAACAAATCTAATCCACGCGCCAAGTGTCAAGTCGTAGATTAGCGCCTGCTCTTCGTTGCCAAAATATATTTAAATCTTTCCTTTTGGCGTTTTAGGAAGTTCGATCAAAAGGTCGTCTCACATGCCGAAATGATTAACAATATTGTTTGGAGCCCATTTCGATTGGATGATACAGTTTCAAAGCACCTCGTCTTAGATTCCAAGGTGAGAGTTGAAGCAGTAAATCAAGACATAATTGACGGATACCATCTATGGAAGAAAAGTCTGGCAACCAAGAGTTGATTTTCATATTTTCAAATTTTTTTCAACATAATATTATTCTGTATTTAGAGCAGTCTTTCAAACTTTTTGTGCAAATAACTGGAAACTAAACAATGTCAGCAGTCTATTAAAATAGATAATGCAGAAGAGACGAATTTGTTTAGCTTGAAATAAATATTTTTTAAACCAGCAGCTGCATGGTTAATCCAGTATAGTTCAAGATCTCATAAGAATCAGAAATGTGCTAATACATTCACGAAGTAGAATATTAAACGATGCAGTTTAAGGCTACTTACAATCGGCCCACATCTAAATTTCTGCAAAGTTTCAAGAACACTGGTTCGATGCTGAGACACATTAACGTAAGTTAATCACTAGGTTAACAGAAACCATTCATAAAGATTATAACGTAAATTGAGAAAAACATGATATATTGAAATATAACTGTATTATAACTATATTTAAGTAAAATACAGTTAAAAGGGTAAACATCTTATTTTCTGTAACACCCTGTACTTTATAAAGTGAATTAAGATAATAAATAGAGATTATGTCGGGGTTTTGCAGCAGGGTGGCTCAGTGGTTAGAGCAACAGACTCCGTAGCAGACATGCCAAGGTTCGAACTTTTTTCGCGGCAAATTCTGTATGGTACGTGAAAAGTTTCCAATAAAGACGAAACCTGATAGCACTCATAGGTCCATTTTCAGATGATGTAATTTTTGGCCTCAATTGATGGGTTCTCACTTGTCCCTTCTTCTTTAAGCCATCAATTAGCTGATTGTCTGAAAATGACGTTGGAACAAGATTTTCCATTGTTCTTTTTCCAAATTTTCGAACCCGAATTTCCAGGTTCATCTTCAGGGTCGACACAATACGCACAGGAGTAAAACACAAGTTGGCTTAAAGAAGAAGGGACAAGTGAGAACCCATCAATTGAGGCCAAAAATTACATCACCTGAAAATGGACCTATGAGTGCTATCAAGTGTCCCGCACAAGAAAAATGCGGTCAAATCCACAACAAGAAGGACAGCACTGTGCACAAAAACGTATCGTTTAAAAGACGAAGCCGGCCATTTCTATACTATAGGTTACTTATTTATACTGACAAATGTATGTGCATAATGGGACAGGTGTTTATATCAAGATCACAAAACTGATTTTAAAAAGTAAATAATTATATGAGACTGTTTATTAACATTAGAAAACAAACCAAAAGCAAAATCTGCTACACACAAAACTCATCTTATTAAGATCATGCGTTACGTTTTCATGTTAGTTTAATAGCTAAGAGCGAATATTAAACTAAAAACTTGTATAAATTCTGTTTTTTGTCATTTTATGTTTTGAGAATCACAAGAAATACAACCGGGTTTGGAGCACGATTTTTATAAACACGGTATTCGGCTATAATGGAAGCCTTAATCCGTTGTTGGCTGCGTTAGGGCTAAACTATTCTTGAACTTTTTTCTTTAAAAATCGACCACTACTATTATCAAAGTGCTTACTTAGTCTTTGAGTGTATTTAAATGAGCACAATTAGATAGTTAAATGACAGATAATCCATTCTCTTTCAAATGGTGCTGTGAAAACATGTTTTTATAATAACGTTTTGCTACAGTATAATAATTATTTTTAGCTTTACATTATTAATACACAGAAATTATCGAGCGAAAACGTCCACTTAGCAGATTCTAGCTCATTTTACATTAAATCTACTGTCAGAAATGAAATTTATTATCACTTTAATGTATTGGATTTTCGAACATAAATGAACAATTAAGGTACGTTTATATACGACATAAAAGCT
>JAQBSW010003496.1:0-82377 GCA_029291075.1 Eudiplozoon nipponicum
CATAAATGCACTCGCTATATATTCCTGGAAGCGGAGATCTAACATGTACAATTTATGTATTATGCATGTCGTACATACCAACAAATTACCAATATAATATCAAATTACAATTGTCATTTCTGCTGCTTTAAAATCCCATTCTGATACGCTTTGCACTCGCTTGTTACTGAGTACGCGATAGCCAACACACAGGCACATATATATGTAAACTATCCGCATCCTGGTATACATAACTATTGTGTTGAATTTATTGATGTAACGAGTACAACAAATATGTGATAGCTGATGTTGATGACAATCAAAGTTTAGAGCTTTGATAGAGTATCAGGTATTCGGAATGATGTTTGTTCTTCATCTCACTAAAATTACGCTGATTTAAAAAATTATGATGCTGGTACCCTTTACAGGTTTGCTAAATATCAGATATGTAGCAATTGAGCTTTTAATTCGTATTAGTATAGACTCCATTCGAAGTTGCACCTACGTCTACTTTGACACGCATAAGTAAACAGGTTTGGACTGTATAACTATACAAGATACCTTGAGAAACTGTTTAGTGGGGTTGTATAGTAGTGCCGTTTCTATTAGTAGATCACCAGTTAGCATGAAAAACATGTGTTACATACGATTACATTTTAGTTTGACTTTCGTATACTTTTATTGTCTTGCATGCACTAAATTTTACCAAGTGCGATATGCCTAAAACATGAATTTCTGAATCCCACTTAAATTAGTCTATTATTATATATAGTAGCAAAAATCATCTGTTGATAGCTATAATTTAGTGTTTGCTAGAGAACTATTTTATTGCGATATAAAATTATTTGCACGGAACAAGAAATTTTTATCGCAAATAATTATTTCATATCTCGTTCTCTCTGAAATATAATATATGGCAATTGAGAGAACTCTGCAAAAGATATTTATTTTATTAACTTAATATATTCACTGATATACTGAAAAATGATTTTAAAATTTGTACTTGCTACAAACTTTATCAGTTTTCACATTTAAAAATCTCTCTAGAAACATCAAATTTTTTACCAATTATCTCTTAATAACATTTACATTTTGTCATTACATTTAACGCTTTCAAACAATATCTATTGATTTGATGTATCTTTCTTTATTCGTATGGGAGAGATAGTGTAGAATTCATTTTTTTGCTCCTTTATGTCTAAGTTTATGAAAAATCATGTTTTCAAGCAAATCTGAAGCCAATATGAGATTCCGGTCAAGAGCAAATGGCTACTAGCCATTTGTCAGTGTTATCGTGAATCTTTTCGCCACCGGAAGAATACATTTATACTTACCATGAAAATGTTATGATAGACTGCCTTGTCTTAACGAAGCCAATCAATACGCGTTGTGCTAGCAGGCCTAAGTTTCTGGGGTGGCCAGAGGAATGCACTCGACATAACACTCGATATTCTGTACTTAATAGTCTCCCAGTTACATTTTGTGGTCGTTAAGGGATCTAGACGTGAACCTTGGATACAATTTGAGTTAGCCTTTGGCATTCCAGAAACACTCAATACGGGAGGCCTGGATCTCCATTGATATGCACTTGCATATATTTATGCGTATTAATTATTTAAAGATTTACGTGTCATTTTTTAACACAATAATTTCATACGAAACCAAGAAATATAATGTAGGTTAACACCCAACCACCTAGACAGAGGATAAAATTGCGAATTTTGAATTGAAGCAAAATACATTGAACTGTATAACTAAAACTTATTTATTATTTGTAATTAAAAATAAAAAATAAATAACGTATTAAAGTAAAAATTTATTATAAAGCTTTTATGTATGGCACAAAAAGTGTCCATTTATGTTTGCCAAAACTGAACTCGACCGTAATATCTGGGAATTTATATATATATATTTAACATTTTGTAAAGCAAGGTGAATAAAGTTGGATTAAATACATATGTTACGCAACAACAATCAGAAAGCAGGAAACGTACATGGCGAGACCCGCATGAGTGCTCATACACACAAACAAAAGTTCAACAGTTAATATATAATTAAATGAACACATTTTGCGCGGGCGTCGATATCACTTATTAAAATCAAGGTTGCCATTATGTACATACATTTGTGATTATAATGTAGAAAAGGGAATTCATTCTATAGACCGGTTTCGTCCTAATTGGGAACTCATCACTTGCTGTCCAGAAATTTCCGCAGACAGGGCTCGAACCTGGGTACGTCTGCTTCTGAGTCTGTTGCTCGAACTACTGAGCCACCCTGTTGCATAATACTACTATTTTCATTAATATACTGATTAAGGTTTCTTGGTTAGCCTTTACTTTTGGTAGAGCATATATGATATACCTTTTGAACTAAAAACGTTTAATGACAGATCGGGGTGGTTAGTGAGAGCATTAGTTCTAAAAGTATGCCATATAGGCTCCACAAGAAATATTAGTTAGTATATAACTGAAAATTGTGTGTAGTATGCGGCGGGGTAGCTCAGTGGTTAGAGAAACCAATTCCGAAGTATGCATATCCAGGTTCGTGCCTTGTACGCAGCAAATTGTGGACTGTAGGTGAAGTGTTCCCAGAAAGGATGAAACCAGTCTACTGGATGCATTGCCTTTCTCACACTATACAATAATTAGTTTATATCGACAAATCAAGATCACAACCTTGATTTATACAAATAATTCACCCAATTATTTTCGAATCATACACGAGCTTCTTTTCTTTATTTAGCTGAGTTTAATTGATGTTGCGTAAAAATCACTATGCTGTGCGTAACTCATTTTCATATTTTGCTGGAAGATATGTTTGTTAGTATACCTTTTGGAGTAGATGCATCACCCGAAGAATAATACAGGCGCTAACCTCTTGGATGCCTTGTACACATTTGATATTTGTTTATACAACTAGGCCTCCGAGAAACTGAAATGTAAAGGAAAATCTCACTGCGATCGAATAGTCCAAACATTGTTTATTTATACAAATGCTATAGCTGGTCACTAAATAAGCGAATCCAAAATTAATCAAAATTAATTTTTATCACCAACCGCGCAACCAGTGCTTATTTAGTTTAAAACAGAAAGTTTGCATTTGCTACTAACAGTACCAACATAGTTTGCCATACAATTCTTCTCTATTTTACGAAAGGATTGCCAAATCTTGATTCTCATAATTTACAGAATCTGCTGCGGAAGGTAAAACTTCTCTAATAGGCTATTGTACCATATTCATTTTTCATTAATCTTTATGCATTATATAGCATCGATGAAGTCAAAAGTATAAACCTTCATTTGAAAAAGTGTCATTTAGACAAAATCATTACCTCGTATTCCACTTCAATTCAAATCACGCACCTTGATATTATTCAGATTGACTCTGGATATTTTAAATCAGGCGGATAATAGCACTGAGTTCGATCTGCAGACTACTAACATCTTTGCAGTTATATTTCCTGTATTTGGCCTAATATGACTCAAATCAATTTCCTTTATTCTTAAAATTCTCAGTCATTATATTTAATTTAGCCTCTGACTTTGGGATATATGATGATATCTATATCCATAAATTTTACAAAACAAATATTTAAATTGATTTAGACTTTCTTATGTTAAAATCGGACTAGCTGCATCATTTATCTCTGATTTATGACATTTTTTATTTAATTGTTCACTAGTTCGTCTAATTAAATTCAACGTTTTATCATAACGTAGAAAATTTTGAAAATTTAATAAGATATATTAATTACCTTTTCTTTTTTTGTTTTGGTTTCCAGTTCATTTCTGTCATAATATGACTGACACTTAATAGTGGTTGACTTCTCTGTTCCATTGCCTATGGAAGTCGTCGTTAATAATCTTAGTGTTCTGAAATTTCGATCTGTAATGGTTTTTATATGTAGGATTCCTCATTTTCTTGCATATAATTAATTAGGCGAATGACATGTTCCTGAGATTGGAACTATGACATATAATAGATAAGCTTAGACCTCAGTCACAGTTTCCACACAAAAGAATCATGTTGCGCGACGAGGAATAGATTAACTTCCGGGCCCTCGTTGTGCTAACAGCGTATTTGCTTCCGCTGCCCTCAATTTAACACCTGATAATGCGGCTTCCTGTGTCGCAAACCTTTTACATAAGCGAGCTTATCCAACAAACAATTTGACATTTAAACAACAATAGTTTGCGCAGGTGGTGGTAACAGTTCTTTAAATCAAGTTTGAGAGCTTGAAGTAAACAAAATCCCATCGTATTTAACCAGTCGTCGAAAACCAGTAAAATAACCGCCAGTCGCACGCAATGACGCGTTTCGACCGTTCATGATCATCATCAGAGTTCGACGGCAAACTGATTGGCGTGGATGAAACCGCATTTCATTTATACAGAAAGCAATATTAGATATGCGGCGCTCACCTTTAGTAATCCCGCATAAATTGTACTTGACAAGAAACCTGCAAACTGTTAATGCTCGTGACTATACAGAAATTTTGCAGCTGACATTTCCAGTCAAGTACAATGTATACCAGTACTAGATGGGTGAGCCGCGGATAACTTGATTTCCAATTCTGCTTCCTTTCCTTCCATTTCCTCTTTTCAATCTAACAACAACGCTCTTTTAGATACTATGAATATGGTTGGTGTTGATCATATAACTGAGCCCAATGTCGGGTTGCCAAAAATCGACAATAGTTTAAGTAGACTATTATACATTAAACTTAGGTTAGGTTTTAACATAGGTGCATTTAATGTGCGAAAATTAAAACAACTTTGACAACAAGAAGCTTTTGCACATTGGTTGGATGAGTTATAAATCGACGTATGTTTCGTATCTGAAACCAAAATATAGGATCCTATGTGTAATACAGAACTGGTTGCACCGTCCCTATCTATGCGTTATTGGCTTTGAAAATCTGGTTCCTCGATGTTTTGCTTCGATTATCCTACATCGTCTTAGAAAATGAGATATATGGCTCTCACCTAAGGTAGTTTCGCATACTAGTCGCATATCTAATTTTGCTTTCCACATATATGCAATGCGGTTTGATCCTCACTAGTCAGTTTGCCATCGTACTTTGATGATAATCATGGAAGGTCGAAATGCGTCAATACGTGTGACTGACGGTAATTTTGCTATGTTTTTCGACGATTGGTATAAATACAATGAGATTGGTGTTTTCTTCAAGCTCGCAAACTTTATTTAAAGAAATGTTATCACCACCCGCGCAATCGATTATTATTTATTTGTTGTGCCTGTGTATATGTATGTCGTGAAAACGGAAAAAAATTAATGTTCGTGACTGCTTAGAAATTGTGCAACTGAGATTTCCATTCAAGTACAATGTATGCGAGACTATTTGAGGTGAGAGCCGCATATCTAATTTTGTTTTCCATATATATTCAATGCGGTTTGATCCTCGCTAGTCAGTTTGCCGTCTTTCTCCGATGATGACCATTCAAGGTCTAAACGCGTGCAACTGGCGGTAGTTTTGCTATGTTGTTCGACGGCTGGTTAAAAACAATGGGATTGGAGTTTACTTCATCCTCGCAAGCTTGATTTAAAGAATTTGGCAATTATTAAGTCAAATGGTAAATTTGGTTTAAACTGTTTCATTTACACTTAGTTGTAGATCCCTTAAGTTTAACGGTCTTTTCACTAGATTAGTGTATGCCATATATGTATTTGTGTATGTTTCTGCACGTTTACACTCATCGAAGAAAAATGAAATGTCTAATGACACCTACAAACAATTCACTAGGTAGGCGTATGCCATGTCCGTGGTTAGAGCACCAGATTCCGAAGCAGATGTGCCCAGATTCGAGTCCTGTCCGCGGCAAATTCTGGCCAGTACATGATGAGTCTACTGGATGAATTTCCTTTTCTACACTATAAAATTCTTAGTTTATACTGACAAAAATGTAAGTACTTAATGGGTCACGTGTTTATATCAAGTTCGCAACTTTGATTATAGTAAATGTTATCACCGCCCGCGCAATCATTGTTCGTTTATCTATACATTGACGTTTATTTCGGTTAAAAGTGAGACGAAAGTATGTTATGGTTGTTCATTTACCTATATCTACGGAAAAATTTCAATATTACTCAATTGTTATGTTATTTACTGGTTGGCTACAAAATCTCCTTTTATAAATTACATATTTTTCGTTGTGTGCGGTTAAATGTTATAATTTGGCATATACACTTTAAGGATTCAACAATTTCATTCGGTTATTGTTATGTGTAAAATATTAAACACGTTTACTTTTTTTCTGTTAAAGCATAATTTGAATAGCTGGCTGTATTACAGTCATATATACACGATAAATCTTCTCGTCAATTTATTAATCAAAATAATTAACACTTCCGGACGAAGAATAAATCAGCATCATAATCGGTTCGTGCAGTATTGAAAGGATGTATCTAAAAGGATTAATTTAAAAGACATAAATCACGATACATTCAAGCAGTTCTACTAATAGCCTAAAAATTAATACCTTATAAGCATTACTAATCAAGATCCATTATATTTCGTAATCCACTAACTGTAATACTGAATGTTCATATCTTATATTCGCATTCTAGGTAAATTATAAACAACTTCAGTTTTGTAATTTTAATTAGGAAAGAAATTGTGTGGGAGTATACATTTATTATAAAGCAAATATGCTCAACACAGTTAAAAAGGCCATTTTTTCTATTCGCTAAAACTAAAGTTAAATTAACCACACATAATGCACGACAAACAGGAAGCAGGAAACGTACATGTTGGGAAACTAGCGCACATATGCACAAGCACAAACAATTTAATTTTGTTGTACATTTCTGCTTTATAATAAACGTATACTTCCAAGAATGATTTATTTCTCAATTTAAAATCAAAATGCATAACAATGACTGAAATATAATTAACGCGTGAAATCTAGTTTAATTGGAGTGATAAATTAAAAACTTTTATTTAAATCAAGTTCGCAATAGTGGTATAAAGACCATGCTCCTTGCATTTAACATAGCAAAACTACCGTCAGTTACGCGTACTGACAAGTTTCGACCTTCCATGACAATCACTTTTACTTTAATCAAATTTACGATCTTTATATAAAATCTGGCCCATAATGTACATACATTTGTCAGTATAAACTAAGAACTGTATAGTGTAGAAAAGACAATTCATCCAGTAGACCGGTTTCGTCCTTTTTTTGGAACTTATCACGTATTGTCGAAAATTTGCCACGGACAGTACGTGATGAGTTCTCAATAAGGACAAAATCGGTCTACTGGATGAATTGCCTTGTCTACACTTCACAATACTTAGTTTATGCTGACAAATATATGTACATAATGGATCAGATATTTATATCAAGATCGCAGCCTTGATTAAAGTAATTGTTACTACCGCTCGCGCAAAAAATATTCGTCTAATTCTATGATTATCATCAGAACACGATGACAATCTGATAACCGAGGATCAGGGCAACATTATGCATGTGGCTCTCACCTCAATTGGTATCGAATATATTGTACTTGACTGGGAATGTCGGCTGCAATATTTCTATGCAGTCACGTATATAAGCTAACTGTAGCATTCGCCGCATGTGTATAAGTTATAAAATTAAACAATTATTGATTACATTGATGGTGATACAAATCATTTAACTCAAAATTTCGAGTGTGTTATCGACAACAATTCCATTACATTTAACCAGTCGCATAACATAGCAAAACTACAGTCATATTATGCAACTGGTTAAATTCAGTGCGATTGGTGTTTTTGTAAATCTCGCAAAATTGATTTAAAAGATTGTTATCATGAACGGAGCAACTCATTATTTTTTAATTGTATATGGCGAGAGCAGCAAAAAGTTTGTGCACATGACAGCATAGAAATTGTTTCACCCATCATTTTCAGTTCATTACAATGTATGTGAGATTACTCTAGGTGAAAGACGCACAATTATATTTTTCGCTTATATATGCATTGCATTTTGATATTCGCTAATCAACTTGCCGTCGTACGCTAATGATGAGCATGGAAGGTCGAATCACTTCAGTAGGCTTTACTAACGGTTGTTGTGCTATGCTATGAGACTGTTTAAAGGCAATGAGATTTGTGCTTATACCAAACTCGAAAATTTTATTTAATCAATTGTTATCACCTCCTGGGCGATCCATGATTGTCTAATTCTAATACTTCCATGCATGTGGCGTGACTGGATAGAAATTTTGCTGTTGGCATTACCAGTCAAGTAAAATGATAGCGAGATTAATAAAATTGAGAGCCGCATAACTAACATTGCCTTCCTGGTAAATGCCCGGTGCTTTGATTCTCGCCAGTCAGTATTCCGCCATGCTGAGTTGATGATCATGGAGGTGGAAACGCGTCAGTACGTGTGACTGACGGTAGGTTTGCTATGATTTGCGACTGTTTAAATACGAAGGGATTGGTGCTTATATCAAGCTCACAAACTTTGTCTATATAATTGTTACCACCATCCGCGCAATCAAAGATTATTTAATTGTTTTACACATAGGCATTGTATTCGTCACTGCTTTTTACACAAAAGCTACAACCAAATTGTTCTTTGATTGTTTCTGGGCCACTAGCCAACGCCAACCTTCACAAGTCCGTCGTATATAATGCAAAGTATTACTTCATAGAAATCCCTGCATATGTAGAGTGTTCTCAGACTTGTTTACATTCGTGTACCATACTAAATAGACTTTATGGTGTTACGCGGATCCTCTCCGTAGATAAATAATTCTGCGCCAAAGTAGTTCTTTTTTCCAGACATCGCAGTGTCTATCGGTGTTCATGACATGGTAGGTCGTGTTGCCACCTCGCAGTGCCCGTTCTCTCAGAAAACTTTACCGATGTTGCTGCACAATAAGAAATGTATTTGTCATAGCTTGTTCTATAAATGCTTCTGCCATAGTATATTGCGTCAGTTTCTGGTCCTTTAATTCCTTCAAAACCCGATAGACACGTTATATATAATGCGAAGTTTTACTTAAACTAATGTCGCACCTGCACACTGCTGATATTGAATTCCTTCAGGTTGTCGTTAGCTCCAGTGTGATTGCCATCACTGCTGAAATTGATAGAATATAGATTTTCTGCTCAAGGCCACCAGGCGTGCACCGCCGACCGCCATGTTTGACAGTGTCAAGAAGCAAAAACGTGAGGACCTCATGCTGCTAAAAACCCAGTGAAACAAATTAGATATCTTGGATAACCACCGCTTAATGCGTTCCGTAAAACCCAGAGGAGACTCATCCGGTCGTTGTTTGAGGCTATATAATTCATTAAGGAATTCGTGAGGTCTAGCATACCTGAGGTCTACAATTAATTCCAATTGGACTGCCACGGAACGAAACACTAATTCCTGGATGGTCGGGCATGAAATGGAGGCCTCCAACGCGCAATGTCTCGTTCGTAAATAGGCTTAAAATTTGTCAAAACGCAACTGACCTTTCAATATCTATTGGCAGAAGCATTACCTTAAATTCGAATGAAAACTGGAAATAATTAGACGACTTTATTTAAACACATAAAGAAGTTTGTTTCCTACCACCTGAGCTCATTCTTTATTTCTGTGTTCGCCAATATGATTTGTGTCCTTTATGCGGATTTTCTTCGTGTTACAAATACTCGTTTCATCTAGGCTTTAATTAATATATCCCAACTCTCTGGTTCAGGCATTCACCTAACTCTCAAACATACGAACTGGTTATTATATGAACGACTAAAAAGGCATATCTTATCTGTCATCCTTTATTTTTTAATCATCTTCATATGTGGAAGTTTGCAGGAAAAACGCGTAAAAAGAAAAATTATAATTCTGTGTTTATTATTAACACCAGAGGCTCTTCTGTTGCCTCAAGTATTCTCATAACCTTTCTGTGTATTGAAACTCGCTTCTGTGGGTTAAATCTCTGACACACACATAAACTTTAAATGAGGTGATTGGCGCATTCTTTGTCTCAAGAGTTGCCCGTTCAATACCAATTAAAAAATGAGCTATTGATGTAAAGTATGTAACTATTTTTGCTGTAGCGTTAATACTATCGTTGAAAACTCATAGTTCAGCTGCTTTGACAAAAGAGACGAAGTCTAGATTTCGCTAAGAATACCAGTTTTTATTTCTGCTTGAACCCCATGTAAGCGCAAACTCCTCTACATTTTGTTGATATTATCGAATTTGACATATAATGTGAATAAAAGGAAGCAACTTTAATAAATATACGCTAATTAAATGTTGAAATTGACAAGATCTGAAAGGGTTTCAATACAAATTAATTCGTATTCCCATTTTCATCCATAGGCTTGCGAATATTTGCTATGATTTTATTTTATTTAGCATGAAAACTTCAATTTGCAACATTTATCAAATAAAAATTACGAAATTATACTTTTAAAATCTATTTTTATTATTTAATTTTTTGAAAATAACTGTGTAAATCGTGCTGTATTGGAAATACATAAACTCAGTATTCGAGACACGGTGTGTCAGTACTTTTAAATCTTTTCCTTGATTTTACTTAATCTTTTTGTTTAACAAATAAATCTCCACACTTTATTGATTTCATCGATTTTGGCTTAAATATAGCTAGAATGTAAGCAATCATAAATTATATATTCTATTAAAAACCTGACTCTTCGAGATCACAAAGTGATTATTACTACATTCATTTCTTTACTAAGTATTAAATATGCTTCACAGGAATTAAAAATAAAAGTGACGTGTGTACTTTAATTGCTTCTTAAATGAAAAAGTGACGAGCGTATATTTTTCAAAGTTGGCATTTATTAAATTCCAAAAAGAATAAGGTTTAATGCGACCATTTAGTCAATGGTGTAGTGTAATCCAACAACATCAAAAGGTGTGTCATTGGGTTGAACCGCCGTTTGTGCTGAAACTCATTTTGATAATTTCTGCTTAAACTCCTAGAAAAACAAACTTCGCATCAAATTAAGAATTTCTACAAATTTGATTTAAAGAAAGCTAACCACAATAAATACAAGATATTTAAAAGCTGATATCACAAAGATTTCAAGATGCTTAGCTATAAGTATTTTGAATTTTAATCCTTATCCTTCTGCTTATGAGGATTTTATATGCTTTATTCGAATTAGCATGAAATATATTTACTTTTGTTGTATTGCCAAAGTACAAATTATAAATTTATATTTTAAAATGCTACCTTTGTGTCGATATTGAACTAGAAGCCGCAACCTCATCGGTTTTGACACAAGGGATCGGATCCCAGTCGATGTTGAATAAATATCCCTAATTTTTAATTAAACTCATTTTAAAATACAGAATTCTTCATATTATAATGATTATCATGAATTTAGCTTGAATATTGTTCAAAGTTAACCAATCACAAGTAATATATGGCATAAAATCCTGAATCAAATACATCTTACGTGGTTTGACACAAAATAAATTTCTACTCTAATCTTTATTCTTCACGTGTATTGAATATGAAATTAAGTTTTCTTCGTTATTTTGTCAGAGTTAAAATTATGAACATGTTCTCTATAAACAGTCAGTGCGAATTAAGTGATAATATGATCAAAATGTCTCCATGACTGAATCGGTTATGGTGTAGTGCTAATATAGAACCTTGGCTGTTGGGGCATGGATGCTCTAATATCGGTCTACGCTGAAATCATTTTCTTATTATATACTCTTGAACTCAGTCAAAGCACATACTTTTTCACAATGTAATGGTTTCTAAGAATTTCGCTTGGACACATTCTTAAGAAAATCAATCCATAGTACATATATGTAACTGAAAATCTGAAATTGCAACCAATGAACGTTCAATTATATAAATGTCAATTTATTAATACTTCACCGGATGGTGTGGTGTCTGGTTGTATGAATTTTTTGGTCTACAGAGATACCATTCAGGGTCCACCTAAGAGAAAAGCTAACCAAAACATGAGCCAATATATGAATGAAAAATGTTTGCATTTTGCGGTAGGGTGGCCCAGTGTTTAGAACCACAGACTCCAAAACAGAGCTATCCAGTTTCGAGCTCAGTCCGCGGAAAATTCTGGATAGTAAGGGATGAGTTCTCAATAAAGACGAAACTGGTCTACAGGATGAATTGCCTTTTCCACACTATGCAATAATTAGTTTATACTGACAAATGTATGTACATAATGGGTCTGGTGTTTATATCAAGATCGCAACCTTGATTTCTAGTCAGGTTCAATGTACGCGAGACTGCTAGATGTGAGAGTCGCATATTTAAATTTGATTTTCATATATATATTCAATGCGGTTTGATCCTCGATAGTCAGTTTGCCGTCGTACTCTGATGATGATCGAGGAAGGTCGAAACGCGTCAGTGCGTTGCGACTGGCGGTAGTTTTGTTATGTTGTTCGACGACTGGTTAAATACAATGGGATTGGTGTATACTTCAAGCTTGCAAACGTGATTTAAAGAATTGTTACCACCACCCGCGCAATCAATTATTGTTAAATTGATTCAAATAGTTGTTATCACCGACCTCGCGAACAATGATCGTTTAATAATATAAATACTTCAAGTTGTTTGACTTCAACTACAATTTATTCTATTTCAAACCTTCTTTATTGATATCTATTATGCTTTATCTTTTAAAGCACTGAATTAAGTTACTTGTAAGGATTTATAAAAACAAAACTGACGAACACATTTTAAAAATAAAGTATATTTTAATGAAGTTTCAAATAGAAAAATGTTTTTCGTACGAAAGTAGAATCGAGGATTTGGTTGTAACTAGCAATCTCTACTGTGATGAGCCAAGATCTTTCCTAGGCAGCGCTGAGAAATTTCCCTTTCTACTGCATGCTTATACTAGTCGTAAAAAGAGTAGTTCTGACTCTTTCAATGGATTCCTCGAGTTATGTTTGGATTTTGTTTATTTGGTATCAAAATATTAATTAATTTTTGCCATTGCAGTGTCAAACTCGTAAAGATCTTAAGGAGTTTGGCATCAACTAAACTGCTATTATATTTCTAATCATACCCTTTACAAGCAATAATTACGCTTTACTTTTCATCTACATGAAGTAAGGTCACGTTTGTCGCTCTGTGATAAAAAATAACGACTGCACATTTAGAAACTGTACTGTTTTTGTAGAATCTTTGCCGTAATTCTATATCAAGATTCCACGAATTACTTAGTGTCTGGAATGGAACGCATAGAAAACATCGGGTCATTTGGAGAGATTTCTTTTGGATCACGGTACGCAATGTGAACTGGCAGACTTTAAATAACAGATTCGCAGCCTTGTGATGAATCATGCGTGATGGGCAACATGCCATCGGCAGACAAACGCGTGCGTTGAATGTTCACGTCGTTTTTGTTCAGTGCAATCCCCCGTTGAATATCTTTTAATAAACGAGGTATACGTAGTGATTGATCGCACTAAGACAAGCGAGCAATACGGTCTGCAGGGTATACCGCAATCGAATTTACTTCGGCGGCGTTTATAGCGAGGTCTGATCTATGCTTAACAAGCAAACTGGTTTTATGAACAAATAATCTTCAATATCACCAGCCGGAGGCATCAAATGCGCTAAAACATTAGTGCATGACGTGTTTTCGCGTGACCGGCATGCCTATGGCAAACATCCAGTAACCTTTTAATCGATGTCCAACAACAAAGTAATTGAATTCAGAGGTGTATTCTAAAGATCCGGTCGAGAAAGGGTTATAGAATTTTGAGAATTTGCTGATAAATAATCACTTTACAGGTAAACTGAGAATTTTAATATACCAATATTTGCATCAGTGTTCCATCCAGAGTTGAGTGATATCGTCCGCTTAATCAGTATTTAATAACCATATAATCGAAACAGGACACACGGTCAGCACAACTAACTTCTCTTTCATACAAAAAGCGCTTTTAAAAACGTTTTGATTGTTACTGAAGATAGGTACATCGTAAACCAAGGACATTCGCTGAATATTCAAGAATATTTCTAACACCAATTTGAAGTAGTATGTATGTTCAACACGTTAATCTATCCTCGAGTGTACTTGCTGAGTTTAATTTACTACCATAGGCAATGTTATACATGTACTGACCACATATATAATAAAATCCTGCATTAAAACCTTATTTTAAAATCAGCTCTTCATTTTGGGTCGTGTTTGTTCTTTAATAATAGATTAGTGAATTTGAGGTCGAAAGCGGTGCCAATTAGGTTCCACATCATGGAAAAACTGACGAAAAAACGAAACTTGGTTTATTAATTAAAATTAAATGTAGTGCGCAGTATGGGTGGCGCAGTTAATAGGTTTAATAATCGGAAATATACATGTCTCGATTCGAGTTCCGGTCGCGGCGATTCTGGTATTTACTTGATGAGTGCCTAATCGGGACGAAACCGTTCTACTTGACAGAATACTTTTGCTACCGTATGCAGAGTTCAGTTGTGACAACATATATATATATATATATATATATATATATATATATATTATATATATGTGTGTGTGTGTTCTTTCAAATGCGAGCTTTAATAAAATTCACTGTACCCTTCTTGTGTGCAAAACAAAAGAAATTTTATCAGACATAAGAAACATTTCTTTCGCATTGTCTTCTCAAATATCTACTAATGAACATATCTTTATATATAAATTGGAAACCAAAACAAGATAGAAATATGTGAACATAGAGAGAGTGTGAAAAACAGAAACCAATCAAATTGCGTGCGTCACATCCAGTTCGAGCTCAATGCTTGTATTCAATTAATTGAATCAATTATTAAAAGGGGAATTAAAGAGAAACAGACGTATTACGGGCCAGAGTAGAAAACAGTCTACCTAAACATCCCATTTAAGGGGGATGCAGTTTCCCGAATGGCACAAAAGACAGTTGAAGCAGCATTAACAGGCACATTTAATGCAGCTAAACTACGAGTGTTATTTAGGGTAACACACTTGCCTTTGACAGCAATCAAAGAGAAACAGCCGTTAATGTCGATATCAAATATTATTTACCAATATACATGCGCAAGTTGTCGATCAACTTACGTAGGCCGATCGACCAGACGGTTAATTACTCGAATGAGAGAACATTGCAACTTGAACGCCTGTTTTAAATCAAATGGTGAATACACGTCTGCTATTGCGCAACACATCATCGAAACATCGCACGTATGTTCTCCAGACGTAGCATTCAAATTAATTACTAAATGCAAAAACAAAAGGGAGCTAGCCACATACGAAGCCTTATGGATAAACAAATTGCAGCCGGATTTATGTAAGCAGAAGAAGCACGTACACGCATTGAGCTTGAACTGGATGTGACGCACGCAATTTGATTGGTTTCTGTTTTTCACACTCTCTCTATGTTCACATATTTCTATCTTGTTTTGGTTTCCAATTTATATATAAAGATATGTTCATTATTAGATATTTGAGAAGACAATTCGAAAGAAATATTTCTTATATCTGATAAAATTTCTTTTTGTTTTTGCACACAGGAAGGATACAATGAGTATATATGTATATATAGTACAACGTTTGTATAGAGCATATGAACATATAGTAGTACTTCGCGGCTAAAATAATTCTAAATGGTATGGGCTTTCAGTTTTGATATAAAAAAAACGGTTAATATATTGACAATCTAAAAGTATTTTAAATTATGCTAGTCTCGTTTTAACTAGTTTATTAGTAATGTAGTTCTTTCGGTTGTATAATTAGTTTAAATCTTCGATACGGGTAGCAAACTAACACCTGGAACAAGCTTCTTATCCATCTCTATATCCATCATCTATATCATTTTTCATAACTGTCCACTATTTTTCTAAGTTAATTGGCAAAGAGAACTAACAGCTTCGAGCTCTACCGTGATTCTAAGACACTATAACAGTTTTAGCTAATTTTAATAAATCGCATGGTATATTGCATGAAAAAAACTCTTAATGTAGTAATCGATATAGTTGCAGTACTTTGCATACCAGCTTTGATTGAAATTTATGATTCCTTTGCAAACCACCTGACCAATAAAAAATATATAAATTGTTCAAGAAAATAGAAACAAAATCCCAAATAACTTTAGAATTTTTATGAAAGACAATTTTTATTGTATAAAATACATTTTAAAATGTCAGTATCAGGCCTCCTTAATAATGTTTATAAAAAAATGTACATGTGTTGAACATAAATTATCCTAAGAAAACAACAAAAATATAAATATTTTTACATTTTTAGTTATAATATACAATAAATGATTACATTCAGAGATGAATGTCACCATTCATAGAGCAAGGGAGAAAACGATCTGCCAAAACAGAAAGAAAATTCAAAAATAAATTATGATGAAAGCGTAAAACTTGAAAACCCAAAGCATACATTTCGTTATAATATAGAGATGAGTGAAAATATATAACTATATTAGCTAGACAGCATTCAAAGGTAGCATATCTCATTGAGGACGCAAAAAGTAGTATTTTTAAATGTTCACAACAAACAACTGTTGTAGACATCTTTCGGTATGATCAGACAAATTAACTTCAATATTTCGAATGTCATGGAGATTCATAATGCGATCAGAGTTCCGTAATGAATATGGCTTCTGTGTACAACGAGCAAAACGTGTAAATTTTTGAAAATTAAGCCACCTACATTAAACGCGATTTCAGACAGCAGTAGTTAAATTTTGCGCCGAATTTCATTTAAGTATTATTTCTCTGAAAAGACCTTACCAGCACACAGACAAGAATATTAAAAAACTACACACAATTAGTCCAGAATATTAAGAGATAAAAAAACTGATTTCTTTGGGCTACGATAGCCCTGTGATAATGCTAGTGCATGGATGAATTGTTCTTGTTTGCACATCTCTGACGTCAAATGTGTGCAAACATGTGAAATAAACGATTATATGTTTAAGTAAGATTTCAATCATGATATAAACATCTAATTCTGTTATATATATATATATATATACATTTATAACCCTTGCGAAAATTTGCAAAAAGTAACTTAAAATGAAATCAAATTGGACTGGAACAGAAACATAACTGGCAGACCTACAAAAGTAGCAGACGGGTCTCAAAATAAGACACACTTAGTAAATGAAGGCGATGACACATTATATGGAATTACAAAAAAGAAGCAGTGTACATTGCGTAACAACCGGACAGACATAATCAAGAAGGTTACAATGAACGCACAGCTATAATTGAATGAGCGAATATATTGACGAATCCAGAATAATGGCTGTAGATACTGGTAGAAATAATATTTCATAAAAAATGTTATTCCATGAATTACAATTCTTTTTTCGCATATTTATAAAAATGGTGAACTTACTTACAATCGATGAATATATATATATATATATATATATATATGAATATAACCTAAGCATTGTATAATACTATTCATTCAGTTGACTGGTTTCTGTCTCTTTACTAGGAACTATTCAAGAAATGTCCAAAAGTTTGGTGCTGATAGGCCTGACTAGCTAATTTGTCGCAGTGTCTGCATCACTACAATAGACTGTACGTGAAGAGTTCTTAAAAAGCGACAAAGTCGGTCTTGATGAATTGTCTTTCTACATTATACAACGCTTAATTTATATTGATATATATATATATATATATATATATATATATATAATTATAGGTATTTTTATCAGGATCGCAACATTTACATAAATAATTGTCTTCAACGCTTGCGCAAACAATGATGGTTTTATCATTGAAATAAACGAACCAAGAAGGTCGAATGTTTTTGCTGTACATACTGAAATTCGTTAAAAGCTAGATCTCGCAACAAAAATTTCAAAGAAAACCTTGCCATGTTAAAAGAATTTAACATATGTTTTAAATGAACTTTACTGATCAATGAAGTTCTAAAATTCAACATATTTAGACAAACAAAATCTTCAGCATACTCTGTGTAAAACACATTTTAAAATCTGACTACTTTCTACCGAATTATTTACGCAAAAGTTTAGATGAGAGAAACGGAGTAAAATTCGAGTCTATAATGTTAAACCGAAAAATCTGGAATAAAATAGGTATATACTATTTTGGCATTGCTTTACATCATTCACCGTCATTCTTGGTAATCAGGAAATATCCAAATTAAACATATACTGGTTATGTATTCTTGGTTGCAGTGAATTAACACACATGCAGTTAGGTATTACCTGGCCCTAATTGTAACCAAAAAGTTGTTTGCATCCACTGTCTTCAATTTTTCTGTGGATTTTCCGATTTCCGGTTTCGGAAGCCTATTTTAACGGAAAGCACATCAGACAAAAAAATTGCCGATCACTGGATATTAGGTATGACGTCGACTGTAACATATTAGTTAAAATAGGACCAGATGTATACCTCAGAAGAGCACAGCCAAAATGCGTAATCTCATATGCATATTTTTTTGCTTTTTCTAGCGACCTATCAACGGAAGAGGGCACTGTGCTCCAAGCCCACTATATTTGTACCCATGAAATCGCGGATATATGAACGATGCAATATCTTGAACATACGCGTACTAATGCAGTTATAGATTCAAATTTATGAAAATGTTTACCAATTTGAGTTCAAAGCTAAACTGCGGTCTAAAATATTATGCAATCGTATACAGATTTCAAACACCATCATTTTTTTATAGGCTTCATTGTAACAAAATTGAGAGTAAAAACCTTGTTGAACGGTTAACGTCGTTTATCCTATTTTCATAGCAATCCAAGTAATATTACATTTAACATATACAAGTTATATAATTTTGGCGACAGTGAATTATGCATTAAGAAACGTTCTGCTGTCCCACATTACTCAATGTCGAATCCTACCATTGAGTCATTAGTAAGTATGAAGCGCGTGTTGCATTAGATGACAATTCTTTTCATTCTGAACTTTGTTTATACATCTGACCCTGGTTAAATTAACTTTTTACTAAATATGACGTGCCTAGCATATAAAGGTCTTAAATAATTTCATTTTTTATTGATAATCCGCATTACTTTGAACCAATCCTTACAGAATCATTTTAACGATGTTAAAAATTGATTTGAAATAGACAGGACATGTTTCAATTTTCTTCTTTTCTGATAAAAAACTAATCCTTAAAAAGGTTAATTACGCATCATTCATGTCAGGAAAACAAAATATTTCCTAATTGTGACTAGACCAGCAAGAGACATAGAAGTACTTCCCAACCAATGTTCGTTTAATTAAAGTACTTCCCATGTTAGCCTTCAATATTCAATATTCGTTACTTGCCTGCGTTGAACTTTATCGTCACCTCAAGGAGATACATTGTTTGGTAAGTTTCTGTGGGATAGTTTCAAAAAGCAGAATGCAGTTTGGAAGCCAAGTAAATTACCTACATAACATAATGTACAACAGGCATATATCTGTCTATGTATGTGCATGTAATTATTTGTGTTAAACAGAAAAGATCAGAAAGGCACGGGCTACTCAATGAATGTTGACTCAATCCTATGTTTGACTCTGGCATGTATGTATTCATGTATCTATATATGCATGTATAAATTTTGGTATATATAGGAAAGAATGTATACATTCATGTATTCATGTTATTATTTATGTATATATGTGTATGAATGTACACACATGAGTTTGTATTTGGATTTCCTTTCTTGATAATTTTAGGTATGTATGATTGTGCGTTGATATAGATGAGGGTATATATTCATATGTAGAGTGGATTGGTTAATCAATATTCTTAGACCAACATTCTGAGGCAGAAAATTCAGAAAGGCTTTAAAATTTGCCTTCTTAAATACCTAACATAAGATTCCATCAATAGGCTTCACATAAGTAAATTTTCCTCTAAAAGTAGAGGGAGTTTTGCCATCCGCATAGAAAAGATTTTTTACTATGGCCTAGAACACTGTTTTAGTGACAGGGAACTAGCTCTGCGTAGGCATAATCATAAAGGAAATCACTAAAAATTGTGATTAATGTTATTTATAAAATGAAAAGTTTAATACAAATGACAGTTTTGTTGTAAACTTCTGTAAACTGTGCACTCTGCATGTCAGAAGCTGGACAAAAACAGTTTAAAATATTACGGGAGGAAACGACATCCTATAAAAAGCCTTCTCAAAGCAGCACAAAAATATTTCGGTATGTAGTCGAAAATGTTATTTTAGGGCTTTCAGATTATGATAGAAGAGAATTCAAAATTGTTTATGGAAGAGAACTGGCCAATCGGGAAAACGTCACTGAAATTGCCGAATTCACCCTTTCTGTGAATTATGTATTAATTCTTTAAATCAAGTTTGCGTGCTTGAAGTAAACACCAATCCCATTGTATTTAACCAGTCATCGAACAACATAACAAAACTACCGCCAGCTGGTTAAATACAATGGGATTGGTGTTTACTTCAAGCACGCAAACTTGATTTAAAGAATTGTTACCACCACCCGCGCAATCAATTATTGTTTAAATTATGTATTAAGTCCGATCGATAAACAAGGATAACCATGACAAGCTATGTCAATGAATAGTAAAGATGCGAAGTTGATTGCGGCGATGTTCCATCAATACAGAAGATTAAACAAAATTTATTCAGCTAAAATCATAACCGGTAAAAATATGCCTTATAAATGCAAATTTGAATGCTGATTTCAAGATAAAACTCTAATATGTTCAAACAAATGCGACATAATTGAGCAACCACTGCTTTCGTGGGAATTGATAACAAGTCTTAAATTCAAGTTTGTGTATTCAAGATAAATACCAAGCGCAGTTTATTCAACCAGTGGCGAAGCATAGCAAAACTGCTGTCAATCGATAAAAGGTCATCAAGCATCATTGCGTTCGATTGACCGCAGTTTTGCTATGTTTTGTGACTGGTTGAATAAAATGCGATTGGTGTTTACCTCTAATACGCAAAGTTGATTTAAATAATTTTTTTTCCAAAAGTCACTAAGTAAAATGGCTAAAAATGTCTGTATAAGTAACACCTTCTAACAGTTCATTTTTTTAATGCTTAAAGAATTTTTATATTAAGTTTGTAATCACAATGCCCACCATCATTCCACCAGGCGCTAAAGTTTTGCAACGGTTGTATATGTGTGTCTGTCATTTCGTGTGCTAGCATACAGATACGGCACATAGTATATGTGTTCGTGTTAACGAGTCCATGGTTTCTCCAGGAAAAATAAGAATTGTACAAATCATCATTTTTGTCTAACTTCAGCAAATAATCAGCCAAAGCTTTAGTATCGGCGAAATCATCAACAAAAATAAATGAGTTCGGAGGTGCCAATCGCTCGTAAGATTCTCGTGGTGCTCCCATCACAACTGGTATAACATTGGACCTTTGAAGAAAAATTAAAGTAAAAAATTTATAACGTACATAACTTTTAATAGAAAAAGAAACAAATTCAAGATTTTCTTTGCAATCAATTTGTTGCAAAGCTTAAGATATATTGCTGCAGTAGTCTGTTCCATTACTATTTCGAGAGCGGTTTTCAGTTTCATTACTTTAAAAAACATTGTCCTGTAAATTCAGTACCATGTAAAAATTAGCAAACAAATTAAAAATGAATATTTTTGTACGTATATTTTCGGGGTAATTAAATAAACATCGGTTGCACAAGGGGTAGAACCGGGGCTTCAATCAAGTTTGAGATCTTGATGTAAGCACCCGTTCCATTATATATATATATATATATATATATATATATATATATTATTTTGTCGTAGAAACTAAGCTTTGTATAATCTAGCAATTGCTTTTTCTAAATTGCAAAATGCAAAGTTTATACTGAAAAATGGGCATATATATAATTGGACTAAGTTTACACCAAGATGGCAACCTTAATTTAAATAACTTATAGTTGATAGATAATTCGTGTGTATATACTTTACTACGTATGAACGTTGGTAAAAATATTATCACGGACACACACACATATATATATATATATATATATATATATATATATATATATATATATATATATATATTCTTTTCGGTTTACAATTGTATTTCTTCGCATATGTATAGGCAAAAAAAACATGCATATTATTTGTCATACTCATATGCATATATGCAGGTATGCATATTGAAGATTTTTCCGCCATGAGTACTTAAACATGTATGATTTCCTTCGCGTACTCGAATATGCACGCGTTATTTTATTCAGCTAATTCTATTTTAATGTTTGAACATGAAATTTGCGGGAAAATTCGTAGTTTATTCTCGTTGAAGCATGTAAATCCCGTTAAAATTTAAACATATCTGTGAACTATTATTTATATAAAGGTTGCAATCTTGATATAAACATTAATCTTATTAAATATATACGTTTTTTCGAATAAACTAAGCACTGTGTATTCAATTCATCTATTAGACTTGTGTTGTTCATATTGGGAACTCTTTAACTAATTCACCGGAACTTCTGCTTCGGTGTCTGACTCCAACTACTGAACCACCCTGTAGCACGCTGAACTCAATTTTCAGTTGCATAACAACTAATGTTCTTAGCTATCCTATTTTGCAAGTGTAACCTATATGGCATCTCTGTTATTATGTTAAAGACACCACGCAACTTAATTATTTAAATCTAGTTTGCGAGCATGATAGAAACACGAATTTCATTACATACACGTTTGTTGGTATAAACCAAGCATTTTATAATTTATCAAATTAAATTCATCCAGAAAATTGGTTTCATCCCTACTAGGAGCTCTTCAAGTACTGCCTAAAATGTTTTCGTAGACGGGGCTCCAACTGGAAAACATAACAACTTTTCCCATTTAATTAACAGATAATGAATCAGCAAATTCCCCTTCAATCGCATGTGCTTACCTATAAGTGATTAATTTCTTCATGGATGATCACTTTATTCCAACGACTATCTGGAAAATTGTAAAATCGTATTTAGCAGTTTTGTCGCTGGTTTGAATTTACTTAATTTTATGTCTAATCAAGAATTCTGATAATGCAAAGTATTTAGCAACTCCTCTGTTGGTCGTTTATTGAGAGACCCGTGTTCTTCCTATGAAGCCTGATTTATTATCCAGAGGATTGAAGATTGGAAGCAATTATGGTGAGATATATTTATTCTGCAAAATTTTCGTACAGCATATATGAAAAAATAATCGAAATATAATTTATAAATGAATCGTCTCTCTGTTAGTTCTTTGTATGTTCATAGTGGTGTTTAGAAGAAATCGCGCGATTTGTTTATTTTTAGCATTCCCTTATTATCATGCACAACGCTCTGACGAGGAATGTTTAAAAGAAATACGCATATCAATTTTAATTTGATAATCAAACTGATTATGTAACTGTGTTGAATTCAAACTTTGTTCTCTTTATATACTGAGCCTTGACGATGGTTCCATTAATTAAGAATCGAAATTTCGTTAGTGAACCAAATGGATTTATGTAAACCAGTTTACGTCAGAATTCTCTGTTGTCAAATCAAAGAATTTTTGTATTTATTTGACACAAGCCGCTAAAACGTACCCTTTAATAATTAGCTCTATCAAAAATTCTGTCATATATAACTTCATTGAGAAATTATTTTCCATTATATGTTTTGTAGAACTAACTGTAGATTTAGGTATGGCGAACCTGGTAAATATTTCGGTCAGGATCAGAAGAATGTGTCAAAGTCGGCATGAATAAAGAGTGTAAACTTACGCACACGCGCTTTGTGCTTATTGGCGAATCATAATTAGAAGCCGGTACTATTCCCAGCACCAACTATATATTTAACAAAGAAGTGTGGGATTTTATATTTTGATCAACCGTGCAGGCTGTCTTCTTTCAAACGTACTCGTTATTTACCTTAAATAAGGAAAATAACGATTGTGATCTGAAACCGGTTTGAAATAGAAATGTATTTACCAATTTCTAACGTTCAAATTCATATCTACCAGTGTAAATACAGTTGCTCCATTACTAGCCCGAAAGTATAAAATTTCGCTTAATTACCTTCATAGACCCATCATCACCGAAATAAATACACAGCAATTGTGAGTTGCAGTGTACAGCCTACGTAAAAGGTAGGTCTGTCACCAGTGGATGTAGCTATAACCACTCGAAATGATACAAAATTTTAGATCAAAGTTAATAATAATAATTGAGTGTATTTGTTACAATCCAAAAAATAGAAATAAACTCAAAAACCAATAAAATTTGGAAGGCAATAGACATAAGAAAGAATATATATATATATATATATATATATATATATATATATATATATATATATGTCAGTACCAACTAAGCACTTTATAAGGTAGCAAAAGTGATTCATTCAGTGGACCGATTTCATCATTATTGGGAACACTTAAAGGACCATCCAGATTTTTGTCAAGAATGGCGCTTAAACCTGGCACATTTGCTACGGTGTCTGAGACTCTATCCATTGTGCCACCTGCGCCTCACACATTATGCAATTTTTAGCCAATATTCCAAAATATGTTTTTTGTTTAGCCTTCACATCTAGTGAAAACTATTTGCGATCTCTTAAGAACTGAAATTACTTCCATTTTAAGTCAAGTGGCCGGATTTTGATTATGAGCATGTTCTCATTATAAACTAAACATTGCATTTTGGCAGCAAAGGCAATTCATCCTGTCGACCCGTTTCGTCCTTATTAGGTAGTTTTATGGATAATTGAGATGACAAAATCCAATATATGATGAAGAGCTGAACGAAAATTGGCATATCCGACATTTTATTATAATTCAACACATATATTTGAGTAAACCTTTTAAAAGTTTATCAAATTCAAAGCAAAATAATGAAAGAACCATGTCTGATTAAATGGGTTTTGACCGCTAGTGTAAAATCGGTGAAAACAATACTTCAATTGCAATTTTGCGCAAATTGAATGTGTGTAGGTAACGTTTTATAAAAAAAGCAAACAAAGTGAATGCTGTGACGAACTGCTTAATATTTAAGTTTGCTTAAATTAAACAGAATTGAAGATTAAAATTTATCTGACTGTCATTATTCTTAAACTAACTCTGGAAAATTCCACTGAATAATACAATGGTTTAAATGCTGAATGGGCTGAAGTTATTAAAATGGTTGACAGGCCTTTAATTCGGTTACGCATATTATTAAAGTATTTTCCTGAAGACACATTCAACACGAGCTCAAGTTTGTCTCAGACGCCAAAATACTGGCAACATTATAAATGAGCAAAATGTATAGAAACTTCATGACATGATAACATTTATACTTAGATATCGATTAAAACATACCCTGTGACGCCAGGATTTCACTTAATTCCCACTTCTATATCAACAAAAATCGGGAAACCTGTTATACATATACAAAGCACTTTACATCCAATAAAAGCCCCTGATCAAATTTCTCACAATTTCTACCGTCATATTTTATTCGACTGCTGACGAATCTATAAAAAACCAATAATTTTCTAGTATGAAGCCAAATGTCACCATCTATTGGACAAGTATGAACAAACATTTAACCGGTCTAGCAACAAATTGAAATAGATTCTTTTGCATTAAAGCAATCCCTTTCAGCCTTAACAATGTCCAAAAACAGCACAACTAGATGGTGCTTAAGACTAAAATCTTCTAAACTTGAGTTGTTATTAGAAAGACACAACAAAACTCATGCACAATATGACATAACAGATAACTTACTGCGAAAAAGCATTTTAAAATGTAATAGCTAAAATTGCAAAAACCTGGTAGATACTCAGCCCATGAATAGAATGATATCCATACCTAGAACAATACATAGTTATATTGCGAGAATCACCCATACTAGTATACAGAGGCAAACCCAAAGAATTAATGAGTTATTAAAAACAAACATTCGTACATCCACCGTAAAGAAATAAAGATGAGCCTCGTAATTAGATTAGTTTTATTTACTTAAGCTAATGTTCAAATAAAAATTTAAACTGCAACATTGAATGAATAAATGTACTATCGATTATGCAGTCGTTTCCTTTTAAGGACACCGTGTGTAATACTCGAAGGCAACGGACACTAAAAAGATTATATATATATATATATATATATATATATATATATATATATATATATATATATATATATATATATATATGAAAAGATATGAAACCCGTTTCGCGTTGGTTAACGAAAGCCAAATGATAATACCATTGCACGAACAAATTATTTTATTTTTGACTGTTTTAAGTAACAGCTATTTGCAACAATAGCTTCCAAATAGGAAGGCATGATCGCACACTTTGACTTTTTATAAATTATAAAGCTTGGTATTGGTGTATAGTGATAGGTGTATGGAAAGGTGTGTAAATAATGATATACGGGCAAAACCAACATTATTATGCGTGTGTGTTCCGACACGCGTGAATTCAATCAATTACTGCGTCTCTCTTATCAAGAATTCCCAAAGGTACAATTCAAATGGATGCAGATTGCAGTTGATTTTTTTGTCACCCTAGGTAGTCATTGTCTGGTTTTGGATGAAATGAAGAGTAAGTTATCATCAATATGTGAGAAAGCCAATGCAGAATGCAATCTCTATTTTATGCGTTTTATTGCTTCTTCACCTTAATATCGCAGGCGAATATACAATTGTTTCTTATCTTATGTACAAATACTCATAACGGGTTTTGTTTTATATATTACTTTATGTTTATCTGTAAAATGTGATGTGTAACAATGTACGCTCAATTTATTATGCGCACCATCCAACTCAGTCTGTAATCAGTCAGGCGAACAAAAAAGTCGAATATCTGAACCTCTAGTTAGGTCATCTTTCTAAATCAAATTCTCCCGTACAGACTCACACATCAACACATAAGTTTCATGGTTATCCTTTAGTTAGAATATAACTCAAAATTGTGTGTAGTGTGAAGCAGGGTGGTTCAGTGGTTAGAGCACCAGATTCCTAATCAGATGTGCTTAGGTTCGAGCCCTGTCCGCTGCGATTACTGGCCAGTACTTGATGATTTCACAATATGGATGAAACCGGTCCACTGGATGAATTGCCTTTTCTACACTATACAATACTTCGTTTATACTGACAAATGTGTATACATAATGGATCAGCTGCTTATATCAAGATTGGAACCTTGATTAAACTAACTGTTATAACCACCAGCGAAATTTATTTTTGTTTTAAATGAAAATTATTTTGAGTCAACGAATCTGCTTTGAGTAAAGCAAAAATTTCACCTTTAAGTAAATTTAAAATGGCTTAGATTTTGTTATTCATTTGCCATAAAATTGGTCAGGATTCGTAGTCGGGAATCGCGATGTGTATATTTCTAAAGTGTCTCGAATTCTGGATCGGAATTTTGAATTCACACTAAGTGGAATGCAGCAGAAAAAGTGGAAGGTTTGTTTTAACCGAGTTACTTAACGTTTTTACGAAAAGGAGTGATCACACATTCCAAACACAAACAACTGAGATCAGTTGGAGCACAGATAATCATACTTTACGCTTATTTAAATCAAGGTTGCGAGCTTGATATAATCACTAAGCCACTTAAGTAAACATTTTTCAGTATAAACTAGGCATCCTATAGTATAGATAGAGCAATTTATCCTGCAAACCAGTTTCTTCCTTATTGCGTACTACTGAATAAATTGTCTTTTCTAAACTTTACGATACTTAGTTTATACTGACAAGTGTATTCTTAATGAGGTTAGTGTTTACATCAAGCTTGCAGCCTTGATTTTATAACCGACCGCGCGATAAAAGATCGTTTAATTATACTGTATGCTTTACCGATGACGCCCAAATGAAATAAGTTATCGCATATTTTAGCCAAATCATTGGTCAACCTATTAAAGAAGTTAATAAATAATTTATCCGAGTATAGCGCGAAACATTCTTTTGAATTTGTTGCAGAAGTAAAAAGATTGAATTTTACTAATTTTTGAATGTGTTCGTTTAATGTTTGGTCATTACATATTAATTTACCTTTAAGGGAATCTATTGAGTCTATGTGCTGTTATATCCGGGACAATTTCAAAAATTGTAAACCCAAATGAAGCGGAGATCTAAAAATCACTTTAGTTGTATTTATCTGTCGTTGAGCTCATTTGTAATGGTCATATATCTATGCATAAATGGTCTAGGGATCAGTTCGGCTTTGATTTTGACCATAACAAATATTCTTCTGCGCCTGATGGAATGAAAGAACTTTAAACTATCGAATGAAGTGAACCTATACAACTTTCATGTCGATTTTATATTTTTGATCTGTGAAAGCCGTCTGCATGCTAAAGAACTGCTCTATGCATTCAATAAATAATATAATAATATTTTCTTATCTATACAAAATGAACATTTGTCTGATTTTTATTTATGCGCCGCTCAAAAGTATAATCTATGGCACATTGTGAAGATCATTCTTCCACAAGAAAGCCCGGACAGCGCAATATTTACATTACAGCAATCACTGCCACTCAAAATATAGAAGATGGTTTATATACGATCGCAAACTTGATTTAAATTATTTTTATCATTGCTCGCGCAACCATTGACCGTTAAGTTATTTAGAGGTTTAGTAACCTCGTTGTATGTTGGAGCATTCCGTATCTGTTCTGCTGACTGTTTGAAAACTGTGTTGGATGGTATCCGTTATACTCTTAGAGCTAACGATTATCGACCACATCTGATAGATAAGCATAAAACTAATGACAAAATAAAATTGAGATGAATTTTTTACAGAAGATTAGAAAACTGGCGCATATTCACTTATAATAAGTTTAAAAGACAGTTTGACGCTGAACGATTTATTACGTACTTTATGTGCGTTCCCATAATATGAAACTGACTTATTTGGATTACATCTTACACCAAACTTCCTATATCAATTGTCGAAGTAAAAACTTCCCCGATAATCTGCATCCAATATTATATTTACTACTGAATCTTTGGTAAGTCTTAATTAGACGGATACGTGGAATGCAGCGGAACACAATGTCACGTTTTGTAAAATAAGATTTTCGTTGCCATTATACCTTTAATTTAATATATCTGGTCATCCAACCCACCAGCGAAAAGTTATTCAATTTTAATTAAAGCTATGTTTTCGAACATACTATCCAATTTAGAGGCTATGCTATCAAAATATTTTGTTCAGAATTGTGCAAATAGAAAAATTTTCATGCATGACAATTATCATTTTGATTTCCTAACCCATAATTTCAATAGTATAAACGAGCAAATTGTAATTAAAGCTTGTACTATTATTCGTGAGCAATATTGTACAGAAAAACCATGTGCAATTGTGTTCTATAAATTGAAACATCCCCAAATTTGGCTAAACATAATTGATAATATTTAGCCGTTCGGTTGAAAAGACTGAAAAAGAGCTAGAATCATTTTTAGCGGGTTTCTTCAGTTGTGTTTTGTTCATACTATTTAGCCTCGAATCGAAACCAAATTAAAATCTGCTATTTGTTAGTGCGTAGGAAAGAGGGAAATAGCATTTGGTTTGGTTCCTGAGAAGCTCTTTGGCAAAAACAATGCATTCGAATTTCTCATTGAATAAACAGATCAGGATAGTATATTTTTTATGAAAATATATTCCAAATAGAGAAGCACGTATGTAATCGTTCTTAAATATAATTGACATTTATCATTTGCGATTAACACATATAGCGATTTTTAGTATTTATTTGCTTATGCTTAATTGTGCATAACATGTCTTCGTGTGAAAGCATAAACGTGGTTACATTTGGACGCTGCATCGGCCCAAATGATACGCATGTTCATTTTTAAGTCAATACAAATTCGACCAAACTAATATTAAAGAAAGAATGAGATGAATGGTTTATTGAAATTGTTTAGGCAATTTGGTCAATCTTAATTTACTCTGGAAACTGCTGTGTTCCAAATTCATGCGAGAGTTTTATATTTTTATTTTTTAGCATCTTATTAAGGCGTCAGAATAAAATAGTTCACAGACGTCCGTTAACTTACAATAATCCATTTAAGAAAAACTTCTCCGATATGTAATCGTGACAAATATTATTTTCAAATGCCAAATAGAATTTGTAGTCTCTTGAGAGTTTATCCAGGCATTGTTGTCCTCGCTCACATTTTAAGGTGCCGCAATCTCCATATATATCAATCTAGAGAAAAATCAATTTAAAAACAATGTCAGAAACAACTAAGTAATCATCGATTAAACGAGCGACAATTAGTTTTAACAAATTTACACACTAAATGAACACTAATATTTATTTTAAATAGTGGTGCTACGTAGTAATGATTGCTTGATTTAATAACTTAAAAAAACATGGCGAAGACAGATAAAGTGTTATAATCTGAACTGAATATAAATTATATAGATGATATTCTATTCGGAAGCTATTAATGGACAGCGACATTTTTTAAACCTTATACATATATTACGTATTATTCTGTGCTATTCAGTATTGCTTCGAGCACTGGTGATGACTAAAAGGCGACAGGTAATCAAATGGACGGTAAATAAATTATTATTATGTACAATTAGTTAAAAATTTAACTGCTGCTTCTCTAAATCCACCTAATTAGTAAAAGAACAACTTTAACAAATATAATTTACAAAGAAATGTGTATTTTGCATGATTTCTGTAAATCAAGTTTGCCTACGTGAGATAATCACCAATCCCATTATTCACCAGTGAAAGAAAATCTGACATCGGTCGGAGGTACTGACGCATATTACCTTTTATGGTATGCAGCAAACTACGAGGCAAATTTACTAACAAGGATCTAAACTCCATCCAAATAAAAGAAACAGAAAATGAGAGATGCCCCTCTCCTTCCTTGGAGTCTCGTATATATTGCACTTAACCGGAAATGTCGTTTGCACAAAATTTATGCCTTTAAAAACAGAACATGCTTGCGGATTTTGCCACGCACACAAATTATACAATAAAACAATAATTTATTTAAACACCTGACCCATTAATTACTTACATATGTCAGTATAAACTAAGAATTGTATAGTGTAAGAAAGAATGAATTCATCCAGTAGACCGGTTTCGTCCTTATTGGGAACTCATCAAGTGCCAGCGGGGAATTGCCGCGGACAGGATACGAACCTGGGCACGTCTGCTTCGGAATCTGGTGCTCTAACCACTGGGCTATCCGCAGGGGATGGCTCAGTGGTTAGAGCACAGTCCAGCATAGACGATGCGGGCTGTCACCAATCCGCGGCTAAGTGCAAGCCATGCACTGATGGTCCCAATAGGGCTCAAGTCTGGATGAGCCTGCTACCACTAACAATTCTTAGTTTACGAAAACTATCATAAGTCGAATAATGGGTCAGGCTATATCAAGACCGCAACCTTGATTATAATAATTTTTATCACCACCCGCGCAACCAATGTTCGTTTAATAATTTATTTTGCGGGAATAAATAATAATTATGTAAATCCAGCTCGATGACATAAGACAATCTCCAATCGCAATTTTATTTAAACAGACACAAAACGCCACTAAACTACATTCAGATGTACGTATTGACGCGATACGGTATTTTACGGCTATTATCAGACGACAATGGAAGGCTGACTAATGAGGATCAAACTTCAAAGTACACTAATTTATGCAAACTCAAATATGCAGCTCAGTCACCTAGTAGCCCAGCATACATTGCACTAGATTTGATGTGTTTCCTCGAGAAAATCTGTGGGGCCAGGAAAATAACATTTTACATATTTTGTCACAAGTTGATGAACGAGCAGTTGGATAATCAGAGATGGTTCATGTGGTGATAACTAGCACGAATCAAACCGCATTGCGTATAAAAGGCATGTAAAATCATATATGCGGCTTTAACCATTTTTGTCTTCTATAAATTTTAAACTACTTGAAACTTTGGCTGCACAATTTTTATGCATCAACAAAAATAACAAGATTTCAGCTTGCGCCATTCCCATTTCGGCTATACAAATAAGAATTCATCGATTGCACGAGTGGTGATCGCATTTCATTATATCAAGTTTGCGAGGTTAAGATAAAAACGAATCCAATCTAGTTAAAAACGTGCACAGTATGGCATAAAAAAACTTCAGAAGTTCGGACCTTCTATGATCATCATAACAGCGCGATGGCAAACTGACTGTCAAAGATCAAATTACAATTTATAAACAATGTATGGAAATTCATCTATACGTTTCGGAATCCTAGTAATGTGGCACACATTATACATGACTTGAAATTTTGGCTTCACGATATCTCTGCAGCTACGAATATAAAAATAATGATATTTTCTAGTCTGTTTGCCGTTGTGCTCTGATGATGATTATGGAAAGTAGAAACGCGTCAACACGTAAGACCAAATGTAGTTTTACCTTGTTGTGCGGCTGGTTAAATAAAATTTATTTTTCTCAAAAACTTGATTTAAAGACATTGATTACTCCTGTCTTAGTTGGCGAAAGCCACAGAAAGATAATGATCGTGGCTGCATAAAAATGTTTCAGCTGACATTTCCAGTCAGGCACAATGTACGTGAGACTATTAGAGGTTTGCGACGCGTGCCTAATTTTGCTTTCCATGTGTATGAATTGCGGTTTTATCCTGGCTAGTCAGTTTGCTGTCCTACTCTGATGATGTTCATAGAAGTTCGAAACGCGTCAGTATATTTGACTGATGGTTGCATATTCCTATTTTGCGACTAGTTAAAAACAATGGTATTTGTGTTTACGTCAAGCTGGTAAATTTGATTTAAATATTTATTATCACCACCCGCGCAATCAAAGATATTTTTAATTTTATTACTCATTTCATTGTTGAAATGTCGGTGAAATCGTATAACTTGATAGCCAAACAAAGCATAATATGTTCACCACGTTTGTCAAAATACAACATATTCTTATATTTCATTTGATCTTCATCTTACGGGAATGAATTTTTTAAGCGAATTTGCTAAGTCTCGACGTTGAGGAGCTGCGCAGTTGCTGACAAACCAAGCAGCTAACTTCGTTTTACCTTTGGCATAATTGATTGTTGGAGGATTGTACTTTTTCGGCTGAGCAGTTGTTATGTCAAATGGAGTGTATTTGTAGAATGGTGTAACTAGTGTGGATTCCGGCAAAAAAGACATTGAGAAGTTTACCTGAAAATATTCAAAATATAATAAATTACTGGTTAATTTTTGACAGTTAAAAAATTATTCCAGTTATTATAATCAAGTTTTCAGACATGATAAGAATGAAAATCTCCTTTTACTCGGTCGATAATTATAGCAATACAAACTTTATTTATCCGTATGTAAGATTTTTAGAAGTGAAAATTTCATCCACACACTTCAAAACACGAGATTGAGGCTTAATCCACACTCATCAATATTTCGTCGTGATTTGATAAATACCACAGTCGTGATACGTCAAGACAAGCGACTGGTGGTTCATTTGCTAAACTGTGCACCTGATTAAAAATGGACTGATACTAAATGCAAGAACTTAAACTCGACTATAACAACCGTTTTTACAATCAGCGGGATCAATTAAAGCATAATTTAAAAATACAGTAACTTACAAGTAGGAAAAATCGCTCATGTTTTGTGTAGTAAGGCACTAATTTGAATTTCTTCCATTTGTCCATAAAATAGCGAAAAATAACTAGAAATTTTCGATATCTAACCAGTAGTTAATAGCAACTTTGATTGATGATTATAATAAGTATTGACAGGATGATCTACTTTTACGGTCAATTTCAGAAAGAAATAAAAATTTTGTAATGCTGAAAATTTACTTACATAATTTAAGCTATAAAAAACTTCTAACAGTGAAAGGCAAAATTTAGGAAACCTTTTATTCAGAAGTTGATCAATTTACAAGTTTTCCGTCCATCTTATCATTGTTAATCACATTTTGATAAATGTATTAAGCTATTCGATTGAATTTTGTAAAATTTAAAAAACACCGAGCAAAATTATATCAAGCTATTAGGTTAAGATGGGCTTTATACCATGAATTACAATTACTGGCACATTGTGACATGCATAACATGATAGAAAACTGGCAAAAATACAATTTATCGATAGCTGAATAACCAAATCTCAGGTTATGAGAATCGCCCTTGTCGCATTCATATTTACACCCATATATAATTATTTGTCGACATTTAATTAAACAAAAACCATACATACGAATTTTGCAATTACTGATGTGTGCCCAATAAGGAAGACCCTGTTCAAGCTGCTGCATTAAATTTGTGACGTCGTGCACTGTTTAGTTGGTACCAACAGCGTATGCAATGGAATACAACCACTACACTTTTATCCAAGATTAAATTCCTTGGCGGAGTAGTGTTTTTCTTATAACAGCAAATCAGAATGGCTAGTTTAAATATCAAGTTGAAAGTCATAATAAGGTGAATCCCAAGTAAAGATATAATAAAGTGCATACAACAAAATAGCATGCAACCCGCGGATACCGTGGCGTAGGAATTCAGTTGCGAAAGGCGGAAGTACTGCACCAAGGGTCAAATGCCAGCCTTAGAAATGCAGGCTAGTAGAGATGAACAGCCAATAAGAAGAAAACAGGCCTAGTTGAAAAAATATATTTTTCAAATTTAGTAGCGCTTGATTTAAACTGAAATATATATATATATATATATATATATATATATATATATATATATATATATATATATATGTGTGTGTGTCGTGTGGGTGTGAGTAGAGTCACAGCTGTGATTTGAATTGTGGTGGATTTTTCCGCTTTTCGCAAGTTAACAACTACGCAACGCCAATCCATGAATGGTACGCTATATATATATATATATATATATATATATATATATATATATATATATATATATATACATCTGTCTACATCTACTGATTAATCCAATATATATCTTGTTTATATTTATGTTCCACTAGGCTGTTATAGGCACAGAATTTAGCATTTTGAAATGTCAATTCCTTTCTGTAAACTGCAATATAATAAAGCTGACAACATTTTTTGTCGAACGCTGTAAATCAGCCATAAAATGGTTAATGATTGATTGTTTTATGACCAAATTTAACTTAAGTAAATTGGTGAATTATTCTGCTGTATTTGCATGGCTGCATTATAGCAATCTTCATGTTGTGTAAAAATATGCCAATATCTCTGCTCAGAATCAAGCGCCGAAGACCATTTATCACAGCTATTCGCTGAAGGACATCGAGCATTGTAAGAACGGATTATGATTCAGATTATTATGGCGTATTATTCGAAGGTATTGAGAGGCAATACTTTGTAATAGTTAAATAAATTTTTGTCTGAGATACAAAAAAGGAGGTTTTAAACGCTGACCCAAATCGTTTGTCGAACCGCCTAAGTAGTGGTTGCATCCTCTTTGTTGAGATGTCTTCTACACCTGGTGGTTTGTTTTCGCTAATCATAATGCAAATTGCTTAACTGTAGGACTACAACACTCGGTGCAATCAAGACTGGAACAATGTTGCTTAGGAATGACCATACTCGATCTACGAACTTGGCAATATATTTTACATTTATCGCTCTTAAGTGAAGGTGCACACAGATATTAATAAAATTTTTGGTTGGAGTCGACTTCTGCATAAAGGTGTCAAAATGTTGTTGATGATTAAATACATGGGGTACTAATATTTGTAGATTATTTTATAGATTATTTTCCTACATATACCCTTTATAAAACGAAGATTTGACTTAATTTAGTGATCGTAGGCTGTTCGTTAATCAATTTCCGGGACCTGAGCACTACGGAACAATTGGTTTATGAGCTCAATTGAATCCATATTTATTTATTGTCGCAGATTACTACAAAATTTACGTCGATGGAAGATATGCTGGTAGCGATAGTTCCAATCGTTGTCTTCTGGCGTTTGCTTTTCGTTGTGCTGTACAGGGCGTCCCACACTAAACATATAAAGCCGACAATTGTTATCTGTCCTATTTAGTAAAAAAATCATCATTTATTGTGAACAGGTGAAAGATGTTGTCCTTCCGATATTTTTCAAAATGTGTTTGAAGAGGCGAACTCTTTCGTTCCAGCACATTTATCTTGGGTCATCTTAATAACTTAATGATCTGTTTCATCCTTAAAACATGTGTGAATGGCTTCATTCGTCTGAAGCATAGAAGATGAGTTTGACTGTGGAATTGTGTAAAGCCAATGCGATATCTGCATTCGATTGGTTCTCAAGTTATATTTTTAGGTGGCATTGTTGATTTGGCCACCGCGGTTCTATTTAGCAGCACTTCTACATAATAACCAATGTTATTTCAGGATGATCTGAGTAATTTCCTTGTTTTAGAACATATAAATCGTCGTTGCTTAATTATTATCTTTATTTAACTTAGCTCTTCAATTTAACAGTACAATCCTAAATGTTGGCCTGTGCCTGTATTAACATTTTTGTTAAATATCTCACTTATTTTGTTTGACACAATTAGTTTTATTTCAGAACTTAAATTAATCTATAACGTTCCCGTCTAAATTCCGTTCCTTTTTTCGGGATAAATTTGCATGTGTTCATAAGAATACACTACTAAATTTAAAGTAATTATAAATTAGAAAAATAAAATGAAAAATATAAAACTAACTCATTGACATAAATTTTATTCAAAGTATGTGAATGAAGGTTACCCAAAGAGAGAGGGAAAGAGAGAGAGTTAGAGCACGCACAAGAGTAAAGTTTAGGATAAGACTAAACACATGGCTTTCATTAATAAATTCCTTACATGTAAATATGCACACAGGGTTCGAGACCCTGTTTAGGCGGCAGTTTGTGGCCACCACTTGGTGCAGTCTGACAGCTTCTTGATATAACAATAAAAATGCTAAATTGATTCATAATGAATTACATTTTGAACAAAAGTTTGATTATGCACATTTAACAACTTTGTGATAGAATCCAAACAGATTTTCACAGTGTGTGTTAATCACACATTTCACGTGACAACTCATTCAGCCCGCAGAAGATCACATAAGATATCATTTATATAGGGTGAAGATTTAAAGCAAACTAAAATGACTGGTCTGCAAAATGACCTTATTTACGAAAATTATGACTATTCTTAATCCAACATTATGAACATCACTAAAATGACTGTTAAACTGACAATATTGTTCTGTACATACAAGAATAAAAATTTCCTAAAATGGTGTATATATCTATATATATATATATATATATATATATATATATATATATACTTATATATATATATATATATATATCTACTCTCTTCTCTCTCTCTATATATACTCTCACATATATCTGCGAAAAGTTTGCTTATCCCAATTGTGCAATTAGATAGGTTCCCTAACTGTTCTTTCCGCGCACTCAAGCAAGTCACATTACATTAAATTAAATTAATGTATGACCATGTACCGTATACACACCCAAATTTATATAATTTTCCTAATTTTTTCTATATATATATATATATATGTAAGCATATATATATCTGTAAATATATATGCGTGTGTTTGTGTACAAAGCATATATAAAAACATATATGAATAGATCTATAAGCAAAAGAGTGGGTTTACCTATGCGCATACTCATGCTACCATAATATTTTGATTAGCGTCAAAGCACATTAGATTATCTAGTATAACCAACCCGTCTTTTTTAATGTCCTTAAATGATAACGCTAAATTTGCGTTTAGTTATCAAATTCTGAATGCTAACGTTTATGGTACGATTGAGGAGAGAAATGATAAAAAGTCAGAAAGAATTCAATCTTACGCAATTGTGGTAAGGTCAGATCAATTAATATTTGGCAAAATAAAAAACAAACCTCCCGTTGCCACAAACGATGCTTAGAAGGTGCGAATGTAGATTTCCCCGAAAAATCGAGAAAAAGAGCAATGCAAGTGGAAGAGAAAATGTAACTTTTAGTAAGCAGACATATACCAATAGTGATTTAAAATAAATCACACATTATATTCAATCCTAAAGTAATCCATCATTAAATAAACGGCGGAGAAGATAAAATTAATGTCAGAATAAATTAACTAGAAATATGTATATGAATAGACAGAAAAACAAGACTCAAATCTTCCAGGCCTATGCCTCCGTTGCCCTCGTCGAATAATCCAAGCATTATTATTTCCTTTAAATTCCTCCAACCCACGTTTTCTGCCACACAATAAATTTTCATTAAATATATTACCTACGGCTTTTTCCACAGCTATTAAGTTAATGAAATCCTTTCCATGTTAATTCTCTAATTAACGTTTTTATTATACTGTGTTTGCATGTTGTAATATGCGTTGAACTTAATCTAAAAATATTTCAGGAAGTAAATGAAGGAAGTTTATAGTGCTAAGAACACTATAGAAATTATGCATACATGCACGACCTCCATCTAGTTTATTTTCAGAAAAGAATTTTGCAAACAAATTAGATTGATTTAACAATAATTGATTGCGCGGATGGTGGTAACAATTCTTTAAATCAAGTTTGCGAGATTGAAGTAAACACCAACCCCATGTATTTAACCAGTCGTCGACCAACATAACAAAACTACCGCCAGCAGCAACGCACTGACGCGTTTCGACCTTCCATGATCATCATCAGAGTACGACGGCAAACTGACTATCGAGGATCAAACCGCATTGAATATATATGGAAATCAAATTAAGATATGCGGCTCTAACCTCTAGCATTCTCGCATACATTGAACTTGACTGGAAATGTCGGCTGCACAATTTCTATGCAGTCACGAACATTAACTGCTTGCATCTTTCGCCACATATACATATTTAGGCCATACAAAATAACAATAATTGATTGCGCGGATGGTGGTAACAATTCTTTAAATCAAGTTTGCGAGCTTGAAGTAAACACCAATCCTCGATAATCAGTTTGCCGTCGTACTCTAATGATCATGGAAGGTCGAAACGCATCAGTGTTTTGCGGCTGGCGGTAGTTTTGTTATCTTGTTGGACGACTGGTTAGATATAATTGGATTGGTGTTTACTTCAAACTCGAAAACTTGATTAAAAGAAATTAGATTGATGCAATACGACAACTACTGGCTGTCTCAGTTGCAAAAGGTTTGGTGCTTTATTTTGAAACTAATTATTATAATGAAGGATGTGATCTTGATATAAGCACCTGACGCATTAATTAATTTCACACGTCAGTATAAACTAAGAATTGATTAGTGTAAAAAAGACAATTCATACAGTAGACTGGTTTCGTCTTTATTGGGAACTCATCACGAACTAGCCAGAATTTTCTGCAGACAGGGCTCGAACCTGGGCACGTCTGCTTCGGAATCTGGTGCTCTAACCACTGAGTCAACCTGCAGCAAATTGTTCAGTGGTTAGAACGACAGACTCCGAAGCAAACGTGCCTAGGTTTGAGTCCTGTGCGCATCAAATGCTGCCCAGTACATGATGAGTTATCAATAAGGATGAAACCGGTCTACTGGATGAATTGTCTTTTCTACACTATACAATTCTTAGTTTATACTGACATATGTAAATAATTAATGGGTCAGGTGTTTATATCAAGACAGCAACCTTGATTATAATATTTGCTATCACCGCCTTCGCAGCCAATGTTCGTTATTTTATATAAATGTTCATTCAATACCACTTCCCCATGTAGTGTGGTGACTATTCAGTAACGACGGGTTGTGGATGGTTAGTTGGAACTTTGGGTCTAAATGGATGCCATATGAGCTCCACCTAAAGGAAAAATGGACTAACCAAGTTACATTAGTAAGTATAACTATAACTAAAAATTGTGTAGTGTAGTGTGCGGCAGGGTGGCTCAGTGATTAGAGCACCAGATTCCGAAGCAGACATGCTCAGGTTTGAGTCCTGTGCGCATCAAATTCTAGCCAGTACATGATGAGTTCCCAATAAGGACGAAACCGGTCTACTGGATGAATTGCCTTTTCTAGACTATACAATTTTTAGTTTATACTGACATTTGTAAGTAATTATTGGGTCTGGTGCTTATATTCAGAATCGCGCAACTGATGTTCGTTTTTTTAAACAAATGTTGGAGAAAACACCCCTTAATAAAAATTTTTGTGCGATTCCCAGACGATATTTTCGTACGCTCAAATCAAGGAGTAAATGACGTGAAAAATATTATTTATTTTACTAATTAATAAGGTGAATCAAAATTCACTTAAATCAAGGTTGCGAGTATGATATAAATATAAATTTTGTTCTATCGACATTTATCAATATAAAATAAGCTTTGCATAGTTTATAAAAAGCAACTAAACCAGTAGACCGGGTTCGTACTTATTGGGAACTCGTCAAGCACTGTCCAGAATTTCTGTATCGGACAAGGCTCGAAACTTGGCAAATTTGCTTCAGGAATGCAATACCAGCTAGTGCGCCAACCTGCCCCACATAGTATTTACAGAAATGTACTACAACATGCTCCCTTTGTGCAGCCTTTCCTACATATCAAGGCTATGTTATATTTCTTTAGAATTAAAGTTCTAACTAACCAGGCCAAAACTGTCACTATGAAACAAATAACACGTCATCAGAAGAAGTAGTACTGAACAAAACTATCTGGTTATATTTAAACTAATTTGTTACTACGTGCGCAACACCTGATACACAATGATATCTATTGCACGGTTGGTGATAAAAAATGGACTAATTGAGGATTGCGAGATCTATATAAACACGAATCCTATTAAATAGACATTAATCAGTATAAACTAAGCATTGCATAAAGTAGCAAAGGAAATTGATCCATTAACCACTATATATTTTGGTGAGGAATGTGAGAATATTTGATGGTTCCATCTCCAATACGAACGTGTATACAAGCAGTAGTGGAGTTAACTTCATATTAAGTCTTTGACAATACAACTTCAAAGCCAACCCTCTATTTATAATATACACCGAGCCTATTAGGTACCTGAAACCAACACTATGGTTGCCGAGTCGATACATGGTACCAACAAAATAATTTTAAAATTTGCCTTATTGTCTTGTTCTATACACGTACGGCACTTCTTATTTTCCGTTTTAACAAGTGACTTTATCAATTGCCTAAGATATTTTTGGGACATTAGACAATTTCTTGCTTTAATACTTCATTATATAGGATAGAATACAACATCAAACCTGTATTAAAACTGACACTAAATTTCGGCATTAAGCTATCAAACGAGAAGAAGAAAATATAACTCTTGAGTACATCTGCCGTATCTAAGATATCTCGCAAAGATTTAAAAATTAGATACATAATGGATAAAACGAACTTGATAAAGGTACATAGAGGTGGACAAGGAACAGCACAGCAAGATAAGCACATATAGAAACAGGATCTAGCAAGAGACGAGCCATCAGATTGACTTGTAATGCTGTAAACGAGTTGCGAGTTTCAACCACGGTAGTTTAATAATTTTAAATAGAAAACCATTTAAAATTAAATGTTTGAACGTAACAGTTGTAGAAAGATAATCAGGAAAAATATTCATTGAAACTTTATCGCATGACAGAAATCGTAGATTGTAGGAATCATAGGTAATGATAAATACATATTAAGCGATCCTGACATGGTTCGCGTTACAATTGTAATTAAATTTATTTGAGCACTGTTTTTCTTACAATTCTTAAACCATTTTCTAGTTAATGTCTTACGATTATATTTTTATCTGCATTAAGCCCTTATAGAATGAGGGCTCTTCTTACGGAGGATCACATTGAGTGACTTATTTTAAATCAATATTAGTATTAATACGCCTGCCAGAACTTACTCTCTTTCTCTCTATCGCTCGGGAGGAAACTTTAATTTGCACTTTTTGGATATTAATTATGTTAGAAAGAAGTGCCTATTATTTAATTCGAGGTTGTGAAGCTCAAAAAACCACCAATGCCTTTGAATATAGCAGAATGCTGTTTCTTGGCCGGCTTCAAATACAGAAATATTGTGATTTCTCAATTGTCTTCTAGCCGTATACTGATATTGTTCGATTCACAATAAAAAGGCAAGGCGCTAAATGATAAGATGTGCACTATTTTATATAAAATTCAATTGACAGTGAGGTCAACGTGATTAATGCTAATCTGTAGCAAATCAAAATTTGTTACGATGAACGACGATAAAGTTTTGTGCACAAAGGTGTAGTCGAAAGTATAAATCTCTCTTTCCTTATCAGTTTATTTACGTGCCTAGAATAAAGCCAACGCCAGGCAAAAGACTCACGTAGCTTAATCTAGACACGCCTGCATTCCAATTGACAAAGTAAGTAAGTAACTTAACAAAACCAAAAGGACTTCTGAAAAAAGTACGTAACTATCTCAACGGAACACCATTCTTAATTTAACACAATGACCATTTAAAAAAATAATTTTGCACTATAAATATCGTTTAATAGATGTTCAAATAAAAATGTCCCTAAGAAGGGCCTATATAAAATTTACATTTAGGAACCGTGCTAAATAATACGCCGCCAAATTTGTGGTCGTCTACGTTAAGTTTGAATAGAACTCTTGTGAGGTGCATTGTTCTTGTTTCTATAGTCAATCACAAAAAATTTGGAGCTTCGCCTAATTAGCAGATGAGGCCTGGTATGTTTGGACTTCAATGTAGACTGACCTGCGTCGATTTGGACATAGGTTTGCTCATTATTTTTTAATGCCGTCGAAGAATGAAATGGCGGATGGCGTTCTCTAGTAGGTTGTGAACGCAGACTATTTAGAAGACGTTATAGTTGCGGTGTAACTACCGCCAAGATTGACTCAACACTAACCTCAAAACCGCTCATTAGACCTACAGGAATTTTTGCATTTTGACTGAATTTGACTTGTGAAACTGATGCCTTCATGCCATCACGATACCTTGATCGCATATCACGTAGTACCAATGGAATTTCGGTAAGCCAGTCGAACTGTTTAAAGGATGCACTTATCACCGCTTATAACTCGCGATGTCCGCATTTCACTTGACCGTTACAGATATAGTTCAACTTTGTTGTTATTAGCACATCGACTCACAGGAATTGTAGTTTGGAAAAAAACGCGTCATGAAATTGGCACCTTCGTCAGTAATTACTATATCTGGTACCCCAAACCTGGCCAGATAGAATTGCAAGAAATCGTAAGTTATAGTTTCTGGATTCTAAGCAGTTACTGGTATTACATTGAGCAAATTTGTATGCCGCTTAATTATATTTATGTAGTATCAAAAGCTACGAACATCAGGAAGAATAATAATATCAATGTGGATCAGTCCAAAACTAGCCTGAGGCTGTTTGAAACGGTCAAATTTTGAGTGTGTATGACGAAAGTCTTTGGAGATTTGATATGACTGGCAAGCTTTAATCCATCTGATGGTCGGGCTAAAGAAACGTTATTTTAAAAATTTTCTTGTTCCCTCCAAATTGGGATGATTCAAATTACGGTAACCATCAAATGGCCAGTAGCCATAGAAATTCCCGCATGAGGACCGGCGGGCACAAGCTAGTCAGTCCGGGAGTGGTAGCTTGAACCTTGCCGGATCTAAAGGAACGCAGTGTTAATCCTGTGTTTCATGTGAAGCCCCGAGTTTGGTCTAATTGCACAGTAACTTTTATTGTTAAATTTGTTTGGCGAAATGAGAGCAAGCGTGCCAGACGTGGAGGGCAAATTTCGGCTGGTGAAGGAAACTTTGGCAATTGGCATCTGGACAGATAGTGCTCATTAGCCTTGGTTGGCATACTATCTAGGAGATGGAAAACGCCGAATACAAACCATCCTCACTAGGAATGGGCGACCTAGTGTTCTTTTACAGTCCACTTTTAACCATGAACAATACGAATTACAGCGTCCGCTTCTTATGGTAATAGGGCAGTGAAACATTAGTCACTTTTGGCTTTTGTATGGCTGTGCAAGATGATGATGATGATGATCCATCAAATACCGCACGCCGACAGTATGGTGGGAAGCATAATTTATTGGCCAACCTTCCTTCAACGTTATATGCAATGACCTCCTCATCACTTACTTTGAAATTGGCAAATCGTTCTGGAAAATTCGTCGCTATAATTTTTTCTCTCAGTCTGTCTGTTGCTTTTAAATACTGTTTGTTGCGAAGAGCTAATATATATGCAAGTATGTATTAGGTGATGCGAACCTAGTAACAAATTAGTTCAGTTGTGACCAGAAGGATAAACCAAAGGCAGCATGATCGGAAAGTATAATCTCATGCACATTCGTTTCGTGCTTACTGGCGACTCATCAGTAGGAGCCGTTATTACGCCCTTTAACCACTATATATTTGGTAGAAGAATGTGGAATAGCGGAAATTTGGCATTTTGGTGGATTAATGATATTATTTCAATACGAGATAAACGGTCAACCTTCACATTCTTTCTACGTTTAACATAACTGATGGTTAATTTAAACAGAGGTGAATCATCTGCCGAATTACACTTTGCGGATAATTTTGAAACCTATTGTGTAAAGCCTCCACTTTCAATGCATGGACGATTTTTACTTCGATAGGATGACACAGAAAATATCGTTCATAATGGCGGCAGAAGTCGCGTGATGCGAGTTATTCTCTTTCTATCGCTGAAATTTCTTTTCGGTGTATTTCAATTATCTGGAATAAATTGTAATGAGGTGTATTTCACCCTGGACCCATTGATATATTAAAGCAGCCAGGGCTATATCAGATGCATCGGTTGACAATATTAATGGTACAGTCACTTGAAAAGCGTATAATGTAGTTTTTTAAGCAAGACGATATTTAATACGTTTAAATATTAGCAGATGTGAGTCAGTCTTCAGCGATTTCGGCTCTTTGAGATGTCTCGTAAGCGGTGCCTCTGTTTACGCCATTATGGGTTTGAGAGATCAACATTAATTACACATTCCATGAAATCGGTGCAGTGCTTTAGTATTTGTAGATGTCAGGAAAATTTTAATAGCGTCAACTTTGTCTTATTTCGTATTTATTATATCGGATGTCTCTTTTCTGGGGACTCGTTAATTACTGTCTGGAATTTTGCCACGGACGGGACTCAAACCGGTGTATATTTTTTTCGGAGTCTGGATCTTTATCCACTGCACTACCATACTATACACTACGCACTATTTTCAGTTATATACTAACTCTGATGATGACCATGGAAGGTCGAAACGCGTCAGTGCGTTGCGGCTGACGGTAGTTTTGATATGTTGTTCGACGACTGGTTAAATACAATGGGATTGGTGTTTACTTCAAGCTCGCAAACTTGATTTAAATAATTTTTACCACCACCCGTGCAATCAATTAATGTTGAATTGTATCGCCTATATATGTATATGTGGCGAAAGCTGCAAACAGTTAGAGTTCGTGACTGCATAGAAATTGTGCAACCGACATTTCCAGTCAAGTTCAATTTTATGCGAGACTGCTAGAGGTGAGAGCCGCATATCTAAATTTTATTTCCATATATATTCAATGCGATTTGATCCTTGATAGTCAGTTTGCCGTCGTACTCTGATGATGATCAAGGAAGGTCGGAACGCGTCAGTTCGTTGCGGCTGGCGGTAGTTTTTTATGTTGTCCGACGACTGGTTAAATACAATGGGATTGGTGTTTACTTCAAGCTCGCAAAATTGATTTAAAGAATTGTTACCACCACCCGCGCAAACAATTATTGTTACATTATAAAACAACTTATCTTATCTGGTTAGTCCTCCTGCAAGTGGAGCCTATGTGACATCTCTGTTGACCAAAATTTCCAACTCGCCATTCCCAATATTTCATTATATAGCAAGTACCATGCGATCTATGCAAACGGTATTGTATTTAATATTGATACAACTAAACTATTTTTGATTGCGCGAGTGCTGATAACATTTATTTAACTCATAATTGCGAGCTTAAAAAATACCAATCAAATCATATTTATTTGTCAGTCTAAACTACTGCTATTTCCTAGTTTTTTCTGAAAGATTGTCAGCTTTACCCGAGTTTAATTATGTAAAAGAATATATTCAAGCCTTCTTCCTACGTTTTCCCACCAAAAGGTTCCTGACAATATTTCTGGCTCCATTGTTAACGGCAAGCTCTAGACACTACAAAGTCAACGAAGATTACGATACGTGCTTATTCACCTTTGAACTGCATTAGAAAAACCGTAATTACAAAACGTAATTATTTTGCAAAACGCTACACTAGATGTATGTCACAATTACGATAGAAGTAAACTGACAATGCCAATCAATATATTAGCATCAGCCAGCAGTATAATTCTTAAAGAAATATACTTCCAATGAAATATAATTCGACTTGAAAATTTTGAAATTTTCTGCTGGTATTTAACCGCCTGGATTTACCCTGGAACAAATCGGGTTATTAGCGGACAAGATTTTTTCTCTATGCAATGTTGTCTCACGACTAGTTAAATACAAAAATATTGGAGTTTACTTCAAGCTCGCAAACTTGATTTAAAGAATTGTTACCACCACCCCGCGGTCAATGATTGATTGGATGTATTACCTACATATATGTGGCGAAAGCTGCAAATAATTAATGTTCGTGACTGTATAGAAATTGTGCAGCCGACATTTTCAGTCAATTACAATGTATGCAAGACTACTAGAGGTGAGCCGCATATTTAATTTTGCTTTCTATATATTCGCACTGCGGTTTGATTCTCGCTAGTCGGGTTTCCGTCGTACTCGGAGGATGATCATTGAAGGTTAAAACGTGTCAGTACGTGTGACTAATAGTAGTTTTGCTACCTTGTTCGAGAACTGGTGAAATACAATGAGATTTGTGTTTACTTCAAGCCAACATATTTGATTTAAAGAATTGTTACCAACCACGCAATCATTGCTTGTTTAATTGTATCACCTACATATATGTGGCGAAAGCTGCGAAAACTTTAATGTTCGTGACTGTCTAGAAATTGTGCAGTCCACATATGCAGTCACGTACAATTTATGCAGGACTGTTAGAAGTGAGAGCCGCATATCTAATTTTTCTGTCAATATATATGCACTGCAGGTTGTTTCTCACCAGTCAGTTCGCCACCGTACTCTGATGATGATCGTGGAAGGTCAAAACCATCAGTATATGCGACTAATTTTGTTTTTACTATATTGCTCGACATCCGGTTAAATGTAATGGGATTGGTGTTTACTTCAAACTAGAAAACTTGATTTAAAGAAAGATTTTCCTTATTGAGTTTTATGGTAGGTACCCTCAGCAGATGTACAAACAATAATAGTCACAAATATGTTAGCAAAATCTATTCCTGTATAACTTCAAAGGTCATGAAATTACGTTAAATAGAACCTGGAAATTGTTCAAAATCCCGTGTGAGTGGATGGAAAAATATATTACTGTTCAGATAAAACCTATTCAAGTAAATATTAAGTTTATGTGTAAGTGGGTGCAGGGTTGTGCACCCAATATTAAAAATTAAAAAAAAATTAATCAGGCTTAATCTTTAAAAGCTGTATACCGCTTTTCACTAAAAACAATACATTTGATTAGTTTCATTGTTTCGAAGGTCTATAACATTAAGAATAATACCCTTATTCATTTCAGACAACAATAAAAATCGATAGCAATATTGAGTAAAGCATAATCCAATGAGAGAACCTAAGTTATATATAATACTTATTCTTTTATTATACCAACTTACTAGTTTCAGTCTATGTTTTTGTACTCTTTCTTCCCAAATGGCAAACTAAAACTATATTCTGCACCTTAGAGCTACTAAAAGTTAATTTAGTTGACACAATTAATACTTTACAGATTCACAATGGATTTATGAGTGCGACCGAGGTAGTCGTAACGGCAACTGTGAATATTGACATATCTTGTTTATATACAAATACTGGCTAAACAAGTTTTGTTGTACTGGAAATTTACATTGAATTAGTCTACCTGATTTAACTCAGGAAGCAAACAGTAGGCAGTGTCTAATATTTTAACTTCATATATTGTTTGTGTTCAATAGATACGAAACTGGTCTGGTTTTATAAATTGTATATGCTATCTTATTCAACATTCAGTTTATAATGATAATATGTAAGAAAATCCTGTCATAATGATTCTATGCAATATCACTTCCCTAAATAACATGGTGTCTGTTCTGTAACTTCAGATCACGAGTGGCAAGTTGGCACTATATATATATATATATATATATATATATATATATATATATATATATATAACTCAAAATTTCATATAGAGCGTAGTTTGTGTGGCGTAGTCGATATGTTGCATTAGTCCAGAGCAAATAGACCCCGGTTTGCGTTCCGATCACGGCAACTCTGGCAAGTAATTGATAATTATCTAATAGAACAACAAAGATCTACTTAGCGAATTACATTTGTTACCTTATGCGATGTTTAGTCTTTGATAACCGCACCATATATATATATATATATATATATATATATATATATATATATATATATATATATATAGGCATCAAACGATTTATAAAGCACAATAATTATCAGATGCAAAATGATCAACAACGGAAGTGTTTAGAATGACCGTGTCATTCAATAATACATACTTTGGTTATACATTCAGCGATGGTAATATGGGTTTGAGAATTAACAGTTCAAACATATGCACGAAAGAATACCAGTTAAATTCATTATTAAATACGTTCATTAAATTTATTCAAACGATGCGATTGAAAAAAAGAGACAACTAAATGTGTATGACGCAAGTCAAAACATCATAGGACATAATTTAAATGAAGTTTTCGGAATTGATATAAACACCAGTTGCATTTAATGGAGCCAATCATATAAAAAACAATGCTGCCATCTGACCAGCGTACTGGTGTCTTTCGAACTTTCAATATTAGCATCCCAGCATAAGGCTAAATTGATTAACAAGGATAAAACCGAAATAAAAAAATTAAATAGACATAACATTAGAAATGCGGCTCTCAAGCCCCAGTCGTCTGGCATACATGGTACTTGATTGGAATGTCGACTGTACAATTTCCATGCATTCACGAACACAATATTTTGCACCTACTTTCTCACTTATATAAGTTATTCAATTAAACAATTGTGGTTTGCACGGTTGGAGATAACAATTACTTCAAGAATGTTTGTTGTCTGGCTAGCCAGTCAACGAAGATTAGATCGTACCTCATTTCCAATGGTTTGTATGAACGACGTTGAAGCCTTCGGAAGAAAGAGATGAATCCACACCCAGCCGAAAGAAAGACAAACTCGATGTGTACTTGGAAATGAGTATCAATCGGATCTTTGCGAAACTAATAGTGCAAAGCAACAACCCACGAACGAAAATCGTGGAGATTCAACTAATTTTTTCGTTGATAACTCTATCAAAATTGCGTTTAGAGTTGTCCACAAATAACTAGCATATTTAAACAAATGTTAGAAAGCGAACACGTGGTGTTTTTAAATTACGCGTTTACTAGTTAAGAGGCTTCACGAAACACATATTAAAGAAACTCCCCATCTATAATCAATAAAAGTTTTATTTTTATTATTCAAAGCATATTGCATAGTAAAACAAAAAAAACTATTACAAATTTGATTAGAAACTTGCTTTATGATAACTGTCTCCAGGTGTGATGTGCATGTTGGGCGGTGCCTCCAGAGATCCAATTATAACTGCTTTCCTTTTGTCAGGAGTCACAATTGAGAATAATGTGGCTTGATATTGATATAGTATTACTAGGTCTGAAGACTGTAATAGAGTTACTCGTCCAGTTAAAACACATTCGAAAACAGGACACTCTTTATTAATTGGTATTACCTGGTCGCCTATGTCTTCTGAATAGATCATCTTAAATGGTATAGGTTCACAACAGGCGCGTGCCTAAATGTACAAAAAAAATAAATAATTACAATAATATCTTTATTAAATATAGTTTCAAACAAAATTGATATCACAGCATTTTATGTATTTTTATGAGCAAATTTGTTCGAAAAGTATAACGTATTTATGAACGCTAAATATTGAATTCAGTAAATACACATGGCGAATTTGCAATATGCATCCGAAAACCCAACTAGCACTATGGAGGTGCCTCATAGGGGCAATATTAAATACGTGGATGTGCAATTGGCGTGGTGTTCACATCAGATTCAGTTTACATCAAGGGATTATAAATTCACAACAATATTGGTTGTCGCAACACTAAGATATTTACGTCTATTTGAAAATCGGTTGCACAAATTTGGAAGTTGAACTCAGGCTTTCACATTGAAGGTTTTATTACTGAATTTTAACAATTGATTTAAAAAAATATATTGCTCATCAGCATGTATATAATATTTCGTTGCATTAGTTTATTCGGCGTATGTGAATATCTGTGTCTGCGTAGGATTTGAGGAGAATCAGTGTGAATCATTACACAATTGAGGGAATTTTGGCAGGACTTCTTTGAAAATAATAAAATTAATAAATGAAAGGACAAACAAGGACTGAGTGACTTACAAGTAAAATAAGTTGCCTCATAAATTTTAAATGTGCTCTTTTTTTAATTTTCGTGCACAGGCTCCACTTACTATAATAGAAAAGTTGAATATTGATTATTTTAAAAAATTCGTGAACTGTAATCGAGATTGAAATAAAGAACCAAACAGGATTAAGGACTATACACAGCTTAAAGGAGCATAACATTTTCACTTAACGTATGTAGATATTAAAATAGCTCGCAGAAAATTATGTGAAAAACTGTTTCTCTTGAATTTAGTATTGACAGAGAATCACGTAGATAAAATTTTTGTTACAAAAAGGTAACATACTCCAATGGAGTTCAAAAGTTTACGACATTTAGACTGGTTAATATATTACATGTCTGTATTTATACGTGGGAGGCTGACTGTTTGTATGTGTGAGTGTATTTTGGTTCTTGTATGGTTACGTTTGTGAGCTTCGGTATTTACATAATTACAGAAAATTGTAATCCACACCATGAGTACTTCTAAATCTCTTTTCTGATTTTATACTATACAGAAATAACACATGTCAAGCAAGAACATGTGCTACTTATTAGCTATGTTAACTGGACCTTGCCGTGCCCATTATGATGTTTGCATTCACCGTCTTCAATTTTACTCCGGATATATCGGTTTCCGATTTCGGAAAACTTATTCAACGTAACGCACATCCCACAAGCAATTTCACAACCACTAAGTCATGTAGTAAATTTAGTTTAAACTGTTTCATTTATACTCATTGGTAGATCTCTTCAGAATAACTGTCTTTTCAATAGGTAAGTGTGTGTCATGTGTGTGTGTGTGTGTGTTTGCGTCTGCATGGGTACATTCATCGTAATGACACTAATGTGATTTAATAACACCTACTGACGATCCACCAGATAAGAGTATTCCGTGCCGGTGGGTATTTGTACTCGTTTGTAATTAACTAACAGTTTATCATTCGTCCAAGTGAAATTAAAGTGATAAAGGTTATTCCTCTTTGCACATTTACCTTCATAAATGAAGTATATACGAGTAGCATCCGAATAAGGAAGAGGGCAAGATAACATGAATACACGGTCGCAAAGTTTTCACGGTAAATAATTAAGTGTTTGTAAACATAACATTTTAAAAATTAAAATGTTACGATAGGTTAGAAGGTTAAAATAAAATGCGAGTGATGAAAGAAATTCTAAAATTTCCAACTGAAAGAAAAATTATAGTAATAGTGCGAAGAAAAGTTGTCTTTTTTACAAACGTAATTTTATATTAAAAAGAGCTACACTCTATGAGGAAACTAAGTTAATATATACATTGAAATAATAAGTAACAATATTTTTTATTTGGAGTCATGGATAGGATGAATTGATAACTTTCTTCAACTAAGCCAATCAAGTGAGCAAACTGAAATTTAGGATTGAAAATGAATCCTGTTGCGATTTATCATTTCTGGATATCAAATTAATTAGAAATGGTATAAAATTTGAAAGAGACACATACTGGAAGGATACATACTCAGCTATCCTTCTTAATTTAATATCAGATCATCCCTATAGAAAGAAAAAAGTTTCTTACAAGTAATGTCAATTAAAAGGTTGAGACTAACAGATATAAAATATAGGGAGATGGATTTAGATAGACTGCAAGAAATATTCAGTGCTAAAAGGTACACTCTAAAGTCACTAGAAGAAACTATGGTGAGTGTAATAAGTAAATTTAATCATAATTGGAAAGGCATGAAGTTAGATGGAACAAAAGAGGATTGAAGTGCAGAATAATACCTGACTCCGAACTAAGTAGGAAAATGAAAAAAGTAGCAATTAAATAACATATGCGTACTTTTTTTAAAGCGAACCCTGACTCTAGGCACTTAACTTCCAAAGAAAAAGAAGAGAATTGACAGTTAGACACATTAGGAGAGTATGAAATATAGACATACTAACTAATCAGATCTTGCACGTCGTACAGTAGAGACAGGACATAAAAGTAATTGGGATGGTTTTAGGCACATTTCAATTTGTGGTCATAGCAGATCGACAAGATTGATAATGATGAATTAAACAGCCGTAGAAAAATCACTAGGTTCAATTTCGAATACAGCATTAAATAATGATAGGAAGCGGAGGTTGCACGAAATATAATGAGAAATAAACTCAAGTTAAAGAATGGGAACGTTGGATTTCCATTAACTTACCGAGGGCGAGAGTTGAGTAATAAAATATCTCTTAATTTATTTTAGGATTATCTTCTAATTTCATCTTTGATTACTTGGTATTTTATTAAATCTATTAACTTAGATTCTTTATCCACTGTGGCATTTTTATTTACATCTTTAAAAAAACAAAATCTCTTTGCATAATTACTACAATCTTTCTTTCACTAGGCAATTTTAAATTTTCTTTTATGACCCATTTTATTTTAACTTTCTGTCCGAATGGGACATTTTGAGCTTATTTTTTTATTTTGAAAACTAATTTATTTACAGTGAAAATTTTGTGACTAGATTTTCATAGTATCTTGTTCTTTTATTTACACGGATGCCACTCGTACACGCTTCATTTAGGAATTTTGTGTAAAAAATAGGTCTGACATGTGCAAAAAGGAATTGATATTGATCACTTTAGTTTCACTTGGATGAATGATACACAAGTAGTTATTTTTAAATATCTGATTACTTCTCAGCTAAAAAAAATACCCACACACGCACAGGCGTGGTGTACGCTTATATAGTTAATCGTCAGATGATGTGAGATCACTGTAATTTCACTTGTATGAGTCAACACGTGCGGTACTTGATTAATTCTCAAACAAATACAAACGGAGACACATGCACACAGGCTTGGCGTATGCTTATCTAATGAATTGTCAGTAGGTGTTATTAAATCAGTTTAATTTCATTACGACAGACACATACATACATACATACATACATAAATAATTACATAAATACATACATACATACATACATACATACATACATACATACATACATACATACATACATACATACATACATACATACATACATACATACATACATACATACATACATACATACATACATACATACATACATACATACATACATACATACATACATACATACATACATACATACATACATACATACATACATACATACATACATACATACATACATACATACATACATACATACATACATACATACATACATACATACATACATACATACATACATACATACATACATACATACATACATACATACATTCATACATTCTCCATACATACATAAATATACATGACAAACACTTACCTATTGAACAGAAAATTATTATTAAGAGATCTACCAACAAGTATAAATAAAACAGTTTATACTAAATTTACTACTTGATTTAGTGATTGCAAAATTGTTTGTGGGGTTTGCGTTCGACTGATAAAGGTTTCCGAAACTGGAAACCGAAATAATCAGACTTAAATTTAAGACAGTGGATGTAAACACCTTGTTGAATACAACAAGGGCCAGGTAATTAATCTATTCCTTGTTGCGCAACATGTTTTGCCTAAAGCATATTAGATACGTTCACATATGATAATTACCTTATGTTTGTTTTGACATCCAATTGACTGTTCCCTCTATTTCAGTTTATCGGTGAAGTTTTGAAAACCACTCTCTATTTCCTTCTTCAATCCACAGCTCATCACGTAATATAAATTAAAATTGTAATGCATGTGTGAAAATTAATTTTAACTGTTCCAATTTTACTTATACTCATGACTTTGTAATCTCATAGTTGCTACTTACATTTAACAAGATGGGTATGCGTCGCGTATGTAGGTGTTAATTATTGTTAAGTATTCAACTAAGTTCACTTTCACACACGCGTACATCCATCTCAAATAAACTACTATGACTGAATGCTTATTTTACTATTTGTACACAAGGGACTGTTTTTGTATCTATGGCATGTGAATTGAGCTAAGTAAGGGTGACCTCAGTAGTTTAAGAGGGGCGCAAAGTAATACAAATACTCATTTTGTGATTGCTCAAGAAGTTAGTAAAATAAAAATGCTTAATTAAGATATGCAGTTAAAATAAACGCAAGTCAGATAGGAAAATTCGCATTGTATCTAACTGTGAAATGTAAGATTCCTATTCTTTAATTTTTGGTACATTAAATAATCTACTAGATACAATAGGATAATTAGAAATAATGTATAACATTGTGGAGAATGGTACTAAAAATAATCGATTAACAAGTAATGAATGTTTAAAGACACTCAGAGGCTTAATGTAGATCCAACATTCTTAAACGTTTATTGAAACCTAGCGATATTTTAACCGCTGTTTCATAAATTATATCTTCACTTGACTTACTTTTGACAAAATTTTTAATCGCCATTGTCGTTCTTTTATGACTGTATTTCGCTTTGTATCTATACTCATCTATATTAATTATGTGCTCAGTCTCAAAAGAATAACACGCGTGATCAAATCGTGTAGCATGTCAATTTTTACATGCAAATCTGTGTTCTCCTCTTGTCTTGCCTTAGTTCAAACATGGGCGGGATTAAAACTCTTATAACCAATCCAGCCAAAGTTCTGGGTGATATCTAGAGAAGAAATTTTATTAACATGAGCAAGTAATAAATTGAAAGAAGGCAAATATTGACTAAGTATACACGAATTTACGATACTATCAAGCCTCAATTACTAAACTTCATTAAGAATAAGTTAGTTGTTCTTTAAAGGCGTATTGTCAAGGTGTTTCCGATGATATGCAATATACAATTTTTGGCTTACTTAATACTTTAAAAAATAGACCAAATAAAATTTGCTTTAGCCATGAGTTAATATAGCCTACTACAAATCAAACATTATATCCAAATTCATGGTGTTATAATAAATGATTGCTCAAATTCGCTAGGCCGTATGCAATCTACAGTACATGTATTGATTAAATAACAAAAAGAGAACCTAATTATTGGTGGTAAACTATTACCACTATTACTGGCAGAAACTAAAAAAATAACTATACGCTTAATGTAACGGTATAATTATGACGGTGTTGGAAGAGGGAAAATTTTTACTGTTTATCGTATATGTTTGAAATTGTTCGGGGAAAATATTTTAACCTAAAAATGGAGACAATTTTCACGTGTTTTGAATCGTTTTAAAAATAATTTATTACTATTGAATGCCGCATAGCAAGTAAACAATATTAGAGAAGATTAAGAAAACTTGGCAAACCTCAAATATTTGAAAACATTTAATTATCCACTAATTCCTACAAGAATCAACAGAGCTACAATGTTTGATCTTGACCAAGCATAATACCAGAAAATCATGGAGATAATCTTTCATGAACTGGTTTACTCTTCTAATATAATAATCAGAGCATATACCTATTTTACTGACGCATAGTTATGAAATATATCTTGCAATTCCATAAAAAAGGAATGTGTTACGTTGGCAAACGCGCTATTCTTATTGACAAGTTTTTAAAATTTAGTGTAGTTGAAAACTAACTAGCATACTTACTGTGTTGCAGAGAGCTTTTAAACATATATATATCAATATATATATATATATATATATATATATATATATATATATATGCAGTTGTGGATTTGGTATTTTCTACCTAGTAACAAGTTACTTCAAATAAGAATTGAAGGATATTGTTGTCAGCATGATCGGAAGGTAAAATCTCATGCACAGATCTGTTTCCTACTTCCTGGTAACTCATCAAAATGAGCCAAAACTACACTGTATGCCCAATATATACTTGGTCAACAAATGTGGGACAGGTGGGTGGTATAATATCCTACACGAATGTGTATTCATGCGGTGATGTAATTAATTTGATATAATATCTTCGACAATGGGACTTCAAAGCTAACTCATTATAGATAAAATATACCGATCATGTAAAGTATACGGACACAATGGTTTTAAAAATATCGAGCCTGTACCATGTACCAACACAATGGATTTCATAATTTCATAATTTGCAAATTACAGTTAAATTCAAATACCTGTTACTCCAGCATATTCATACAATCTGGCCTTGATCGACATAAGTTATCACATTAAGCGTTAATCATTACATCATTAAATTTAGTATCTAATAATTATATATTCGATGTTGCGGAGCACCTAATATATATATATATATATATAGTGTGTGTGTGTGTGTGTGTTTGTGTGTGAATTACGCATTGCATACCTAGTAACAAAATAGTTCAAACGGCCCTAGAAGAGTATGCTAAAGTCAGTATGAACAAAATGTGTAATCTCATGTATAGATGTGTTTGGTGCTTCATGAGGACACGTCATTAGTAGCCAGGACTATACCATAAATAAACTTTATATTTGCTCAACAAATGTGAGACTGTCGGCCACGGTCGTAAAGGAGATTGCACTGCTCATATGTCCCACAGTTTTTAACCAAATATATAGTGAATATAGGGCTTAGAACCGGCTCCTACTGATGAGTTGCCAGTAAATATGAATCGGCTGCGTACATGCGATTGCACTGCTGTTTGAAAATATTTCTTTCTAAGTACGCAATAAAAATTATACAACTGCAGCATAATTGAAATTTGAGTGTATATTAAACAGAAATTTCTTTTCGGCGGTTAAAATGTCTGTAAAGACAAACTTTTAAACATTTAATATGCGTGCTCGAGTTGATCTTTAGAAAAGAACAAAATTAACTAAGATTATGCAATTTTGAACTTCTATATAAAGAAATTAGAAAAGCCGAAATGAGTGAATAGTAGCATGTAAGTGCTTGAAAGTCCTAGGTAGATAAATAAAAAGTTGTACATGGATCTAAAAAAACATAAACAGAATGCAGCTATTAACTGTGGATTATATTATTCATAGTGTAAAACCGATTGATTACTCTGATTTATAAGTATAGTTTCAAATTTCTGAAGTTCAATTCGTTAATTTATTTCACATGCTTCATTTTGCTTTGGTTCGCGCAGTATGTTCCGGCCTGGTAAATGATGGCCCTTAGTGCTGTAACGAAATTAGCTGTTGCAGACGGTTCTGCTAACAACTGGATACTAATGTTTTCTGAACCCTCATTTAAATTACGCAGCCGAATATTTTGGGCTACGCAATGGTTGGCGTAATTGTCAATTATAATCAATAAAATTGTTTGATGACAAATTCTTGCTATTTTATAACCTACAATTATGAAAGAAACACAAAAATCATAGTTTAGGCATTAATCCCACATGGTTTTTCTCCCTATTTACTCTCAAATTCATGAATTCAAATGTATGCAACGCTTTTTACTTATCCGCTATTTTGCATGCGTGTCTGTATGGACTGACGTTGACATTTATTTGAATACCGAAAAAAACATTTATTCTGTTATCCAACTCCATGTCTAATACCAGTGTGATCACTCAGACGTGTGTAAATTCGTTACTTTGAAGTGATTTTGATTAATGATACCAACCTACGCGATTTAACATGCGAAAGTTAACATGCAAATGACGTGCAGCAAAAGCCAAAGTTGTTAAAAATCGGTACTCAGTGAAAATCATATAAAACAGATTTAAAGAACGAAAGAGATATTCTTCTACGTTTCGACATGATTAAACGAGAATCGTGCATCAAGTATTGCAAAATAGTCGAAATACGGAAAAAATAATTTATGGATAAAATAATTTGACTTTCTATACATTAAACGAAATAGAATAAATGTAGGTATGCAAACCAGAGTTGAGAAGAGAAATCATGATCAAGAACAAAGTATCCGATTTTGTTGGACCTTTCAATTGCCCTACATTTCTCACCCTCATATATAGTGGGTACTGTGCATATTACCGGCTTCTACTGATGAGTTGTCAGTAAGCAGGAAACGAATGTGCACATGAGATTATAAATTCCGTACATACTTGTTTTGGTTCATCCTTCTGGTCTTATTTGAACTAATTTATTACTAGATTCGCAACAACTAATAGACAATTGCATATATATATATATATATATATATATATATATATATATATATAAGTTCGCAACCTAGAGTACCTCGGGAACTACTTCATCACAAAATATTGTGCAGGCAGATAAAGCCAAAATAGCAAATATTTTGATAAAATTAATGTGTGACCAAGAATAATATTGTTACATCAAATAGATTCAAAAGCGCATATCTATGTGTATTTATGACAGTGAGTGAAACAGGTTATACACTTGATTATTAAAATTCCCTTCGTATATATCTCTAAGACCCTGTGACGTTTGCCTGCTGTTTCACCGAAAACTAGCATTAACTTTTGTTTCTACCGTCGGTCAAAACTTCAAACGGCCTGATTCATAGTTAACTCTTATAAAATCTTGTCAATCATTTACTATTCCATAAAACTATTGGTTTGTATTCCTCTCAAATCAAAGTGTGATCAGTAGCAACGGAGTGACGAGCTATATCCGAGCCAGTTATATGCCTATATGTACAACAATAGTTGGTGTCATCCTTCTCTAACTCTACTGACATAGAAGAGAATTTCATAATTTTCTGAAGTTTCCAAGGGCGTGATTCACTACATTTTTATAAGGAGAAATGTTACCTAACTGACCAGTTTTCTGTAGAAAAGTTCGCGTGTTCGATTTTAATGAATAAGTTCTCAATTACGTGGCTTATTTTCTTCAATCTTCACAGCTCCAATTCTTTACGCTTTTTATCACGTGTTTGTAAGCTTTTCAGAGTCATTGAGTTAAAAATAAACTTCTTTCTTTGGTATACATGATTAAAGATAACATTAAGAATTATTTCAGAATATGCCTCTATTCGAGATACATTTCTTACTAATTTTTGGTTAGTTCATTTTAGTAGGAGATATAAAATTTATAAATTACTGTATTTAGATTTTCATTTGTAAATTTTTGTCCGCTTATACAATTCGCTAGTCTCAGAAATACATCGCTACTATCTTTATCATGATTCCAGATGATAAATTGATTATCCGGATTGATTGAAGGTAGAGAAATATAGATTTTTTCTACAAAGACAGATTTCAGCAGCTCCGTTTTCTCACCACAATTAGCTTTGAGAATCTATTTCCCGTAAACTCAAATAATTTGCAATCATGAAAAGGCTAACTAATTCTACAGTATAATAGTAGAAAATTCGGAAACGGAAATTACGAGCCTTCCATTACTTTTCAGTTTAGGAGTTCACGCAGATAGACAAAAAAATAGTCTAGTTGTTATTCAAACAGTTGGTTAATATAAATTATAATGAGAAATAGAGACAAAACTATAATTTACTATGGCTAAACTAAATATAAATTACTGAATATGATAATATGGAAATAAGAGGCTATCTACTAGACCATTGATTAAGTTCCCTTTTTCGAATTGCGTTGTACTAAATGCAACAGTGTTCTAATTAGTATCGTTATCATGAATGCCTATTTATAGAACATTTATACTCATCATCGATTTAATCGAATACCTCTACATTGATTATTACCTGCACAGTTTAAGACTATGCTGTTGAAAAATAACTACTTTTCGAAAAATGCTGTTTCAAAACTATTCTCAATGATCACATGACAAGTATCAATATCGTACAGCACACAGTTACCATACCGGCATGAATATCAGCTATTATTTTACGTTTTATTGTGCTCATGTATTAGTAATTTTCTTAGTGAAATGGGCATAACCTTTGTTCGCCATATCTTATATTTACAATCCAACTGATTTATTTAAGCAACCGAAATTATATATTATGCTACATTCGACATGGACCGTACATCATATAGTAAAAGATTCCATGTCAATAGATGTTATGTTCATAGAGAGTTAAGACTTCCAAAAACAGTTAGCTATATCAATTTCAGATTTATTAATTGAGGTTAATAGACTTCATTTGATGTGTCCGAGATATCTTGTATGTTTAACCATACAATCTATGTGAAAATTGCTGTTCGGATAAACAAAATTTGCCAATAACAACATAAAATGTATTGTATTGATAAGTAAATATATGTAGCAGAACTTACAAAATATCATGCAAAAATAGACAACTGTCTCTATATGGAAGCGTGTTTAATAAAAGCGTTTTATAGAATTAATTACTAGACTGGATTCGCGAATAAAGTTTTCGAAATCAATTTTCGACAATATAGCATGAATAAAAACGGTTAAAGAGACAGAGATTGGATTAAGTATCTAATCAAGAAGAGTAAAGAAGTATTAGAAGTTAATAAAAGAAATGGTTAAATGTTTATAAAATTCTATTATTGGAGAAAATGTTAAGATAGATCCGGCTATACAATTATCAATGTACTCCTACAAGCGAAAGCAGTTAAGATGTTAATTCACCAGACTGTTAGATAAGCAATAAGAGTCTTACACAAAGTATTAATGTGCACTTTTTAAAGAAACTTTGTTTTGTCAAATTTTACAAAACATATTTCTATTAATTCGATTTCTCAACAAAGTTTATCTACGAATTCCGTTGGTGAATGTGTGCTTATATATTTCTTACTTAATAAATGATAACAGTTCTACATTAATACACTTGTATTTTTTTTGTTTCTATAGCCATTTATATTTCTTTAATTTACTTGAATTTTATTCAAATTTTCGCAATTTTATCATTTTTCATTATCATCAAATGCCAAAATTATATATTACATTTTTTAATACGTACCTAATTGGAGGTTACGTAAGTTTTGTGATCAAATGTGAATTTTCTATCTTTCTGTCAGATTAAAGATTTATTTACTTTTAATCAAGGTTGCGAATTTGATATAAAACCTGACCCATTTTGTACATACATGTGTCAGTATAAACTGGGTATTGTATATTGTGGAAGTGGCAATTTATCTAGTAGACCGGCTTCGTCCTAATTGAGAACTCATCATGTACTATCCATAATTTGCCGCGGATATATATATATATATATATACGTATATATTGTCAGTATAAACACAACATTGCATCAGTTAGCAAAGGAAATTAATCCAATAGACCGCTATCATCTTTATAGATAAATTTTTAAGTACTGTTCAGAATTTGATGTGAACGGGATACGAACTTGAGTACATTTTCGTCGGTGTGCATTAGATCTGTGATGCAATATTATTTTACACTAACAAATTTTCGAATATTTCCATTATAATTTATTTCAATGTATCTTCCCCAAGTGGCGTGATGCTTGTTCCATAATGACATCGGAAGCGTCTAGTTTGAACCTTACCTCGAAAGCTATGCCAAATAGGAACCACATGAATGTACATTACTGAAAATTGCTTGTTGTGTTCGGCGGCACTTTTGCGAAAAATTATGAGAGGACAATTAGAAAAAATATATATATATATATATATATATATATATATATATATATATATATATATATATATATATATATATCAATTTATCTCCCGCGATTGACTTTTGCAATAATTTCATGGGAAACTTATTTAAAATTCATACAACAGCTGCAGTAATCTTCATACAAAGAAGATTCGAATTTTCGCATTTATCCTACGTAATTAAAGATTGATTCACATTGAAACTATTAATTTTCCTTACTTTTGATACAATGTTGTTTAAATAATTACAAATAGACAGTTGTGTATCTTTACCTCTACCAATCTCCCTCGTTCTCTCTCTCTCTTTCATACCCCAGAAAGTTATTTTAATAGGTATATTTTTTATGAAAGAAAGATAAACACATTTTCTAATTCCCAGGCTCCTACACAGGGAATATTAAATTACCTTCAAATTTATTGTTTGTCTAATTCAGAATAATCATTAATCAGTACAAATTAGAATGCGCAAGGACAGCATACGCGAAAAACAAATGCCAACATAAGTGTTTATCGGTTATATAATGTTAGTAAGTCTCATTCATCTAAAGACGTTTTAAGCAATAGGCGTTTGGTAGACCACTAGGCATTGCGTTGTGCATAGTAACATCTAACACACTCTAATATTGGCACCAACTATAATTTTTTCAATTTCAAAATCAAAGCCTACGCTTCTGGATGCAAATATATGGTGACGGAGATTTGCTGAAAAGCTTAGAAAACGAAAAATCTACTGAAATCGACCGCCTGCTTAACGTTAACTACGAACAAGAATTTGTTTGACAGTTTATTCACATACTTATTTAGTCGTGTGTTATGAATCTGCTCAGAAGGGATACAGATAACGAATAATCAGCATAAACAAACATTAACTAGAATGCCTTTAACCGACGCTAACGAGTTTATTTCGGCATTCGTAAAGTTAAATAAATTGACACAACAACGTTTGCCTTATATAAACTCATTTAATAACTATTTAAATAAAGTTCGTGTTCAATCAACAATTGCTTAATTGAATAATTGACATGTGCTGTAAAAGCTGAAAAATATCAAGCATGAGACAGCATTGAATTTAATTAAACATTAAATGATTGCGCGCGTGGTGGTAACAATTCTCTAAATTAAGTTTGCGAGCTTGAAGTAAATGACAGTCCCATTTTATTTAACCATTCTTCGAACAACATAGCAAAACTACCGCCAGTCACAACGCACTGACGCCGCGGTACACTGATGATGATCATGGAAGGTCGAAACGCGTCAGTGCGTTGCAGCTGGCGGTAGTTTTGTTATGTTGTTCGATGACTGGTTAAATAAAATGGGATAGGTGTTTACTTCAAGCTCGCAAACTTGATTTAAAGAATTGTTACCACCACCCGCGCAATCAATTATTGTTTAAATTGTATTGCCTATATATGTATATGTGGCGAAAGCTGCAAACAGTTAATGTTCGTGACTGCATAGAAATTGTGCAGCCGACATTTCCAGTCAAGTTCAATGTATGCCAGACTGCTAGAGGTGAGAGCCGCATATCTAAATTTGATTTCCATATATATTCAATGCTATTTGATCCTCGATAGTCAGTTTTCCGTCGTACTCTGATGATGATCATGGAAGGTCGAAACGCGTCAGTGCGTTGTGACTGGCGGTAGTTTTGCTATGTTGTTCGACGACTGGTTAAATAAAATGGGATTCGTGTTTACTTCAAGCTCGCAAACTTGTTTTAAAGCATTGAATTTGTTTAACTGATGATTCCAGTCAAGTATTAGATAACCGAGACTATTATGAGTGAGAGACGTAATGCTGATTTTCATTAAATTATATATTAATTTAGGTTTAATTTTCATTAGTCAGATTTGTGTAGTGCTCTGATGACGACAATGGAAGTTGAAAGTGCGTCAGAACCTGAAACTGACGGCAATTTAGATTTTCCTACGAATGGTAAAGCAAGATGTTATAAGTTTTTATCTAAAGTCATTTAAATTGCCTTAAATAATTCTTATTAACAACTACGCAATGAAAGATATTTTAATTAACTAACTCATTGTACGACTGTCTCCAATTTAAATAGTTCTATAATAAATTATTAAAAAACTTTGGTTTCAATAAACCTTTATAGGCAAATCAATTTTCAGGAGCCTGTTAGCTTTTGTATTGCGAATAATAAGCAATTGACTTATAATTATCCGATCATGATGATAAGCAATCGCTCATTCTGTATAAGTCTTATTTCCTTCGCTTAAGCTCGTTTTCTAATGATTTATAAAATAAGAAATTTATATATATATATCCACTTCGTTATTAATGTGTTTTTTCTTCCTAATTAGACATATATATATATATATATATATATATATATATATATATAGACAAATTATTAATTAAACTATAATAGCATAAATTGATCATTTAGATGCTCTTGGAATAAGATAAACATTGCAGATGGCAGGAAATTCAATTAATCAACTAGGCCAGTCTTGTCATTTTTGCTATCTCATCAATATTAGTTGACGTAGCAAATATTTTTACAGGTAAACATTTATTTCGAAGTCATACAAATCTTTCCCTGTGAGCTGGAGGCCGCACAATGCAATACAATTCTCTATTATACCTACATTTATTAATTCTTTATTTCAGGCTGTTCCTAGTTGAAGTAGTTTTAAACTTAAAATTTCAACCCGCCATTTCCGATACTTTATCAAATTCCGGCCAGTATCGAACACGGCTAGAAGTACTAAATTAAAATTTAATGATATGGTTTGGTTTATATATATATATATATATATATATATATATATATATATATATATATATATATATACGTTGCCGATGCAAATCTGTCTAATTGTTTACTCATATTTGTTGTCATATACTAAGTTATGGTAAGACGGAAAACATATGACTGTAAACACATATTTTCATTATAATCCAAATCGTATTTGACAGTAAATGCCGAAAAAATTTAATTTAATTCAAATACATTTACTTTGATAAAGAAATAAAATGCATTGGTAATGGGTATCGCATAATTACCTCATCAATGTTGTGACAAACACAGGTCTGATACCAGATACTCCTATTAGTGGATTTATTTTTTATATCATTTGTGGTAAAGTGTGCTCTGCTTCCTTCATAAAAAGACAAGAATATATGTATCAATACTTTAAGAAATGTGAAAATAGAAGGAACTCCAAAGATGTATAATTGGATCGTGATATCCAGCCATCAACAACATTAGGAGTTCAGAAAATAAAAAATCCAATCAAAGATCCTGTTAAATCAAAATGCTTGGATGACATAAGCAATAAAGCAATCATATATTGTGCGGATGATGATAATAATTCTTTAAATAAAGTATTCGGTAGTGATATAAACACTTATCCCACTGTATTTAACAAGTCAAACGGCATAGCTAAACTAACGTCAGTCACACGTACTAACGCATTTCGATACTCTATGATCATCCTCAAAGAACGACGACTAACTGACCATCGAGGATCAAACCGCAAGGCATATATATATATATATATATCATATACTCCACTTCCAGTAGTTTCGAAAGCATTGTACTTGACTGGAAATGTCAAGCAAACAATTACTATGCAGTCCCGAATAATAATTTTTTGCAGCTTTTGCAACATATATATAGTTAATACAATCAAACAATCATTGATCGCTCACTTAGTGATAAGGTTTCAGTTAATTAAGTATGCAATATTGATATAAGCACTATTCCAATAGTATTCAACTAGTGGCACAACATTGCAAATCTACCGTCAGTCACTGACACGTTTCAAACCTGGGGCTTATATCGAATTCTCAAAAATTATTTAAACATTTGTTGTCAATGCTCCCACAATTTGAACTTATTTGTCTTTTAATATGGCTTTAAAAAATTGTTTACGCAAGCTGATCAAGCTTACAAAATCTGTCATTCACGTTTTTTAAATTATATCAAAGAAACTTTGACAACTGTCAGTATTTTTCAAAATTGCGTTTTATCTATTGGTATATTTCTATCAATTATTTACTTGCATTCTAACCCATTTCTTTAAGGGACATGAGAAAAACATTTATTGAGAAGGCAATATCGCTTAAGCGTGCAGTCTGCTTTCATATAATTGTGGCGAATTGTTCATTAGTTGGTCTCAAATATAAAGGTAATTATCATTATTGCATAGTATTAAATACAAATTGCAAGCAACTTTAATTTAATATTTAAATCAATAAACAAACCTGACGTTAAATGGCTTTATTTTTCTAATAAAAGCGAAAATAATTTCGTTAATCTGAAACTCAAGTATATATTTTTCATGCATATTTCCATACTGAAGCGTTAGTGGTGAAGATACTATGATATGACGGGCCTTCAAAAATGCTCGCAATACTTCAAAGAGTATCATTGTACAAGTTATATCGTATTAATTTTTTCATAACATGCTAAAAGAAACATTAACAATATTGAAACGAGTCATAGACCATCTTGTTATTCACTTCAAATACCACACAGAAGTGGTATTGTCTCGCCAAGGGCCAATTACGAATCACGCCACCTGATCTGAATATAGGCCAATCACGTGATTGCTCTCCACATCACCTATATAGATTCAAGGCGTTAACCGCGGAAATACGTGATTCTCTCCTGCTGTTTTCAATCAGTTTTCTTACTTACACTTACTTTTAATTTGCGCAGACTGGGTACAGTTCAGCAATTTTAGTCGATTAAGTTATTAAGAGGGTCTTACAGATTGTCAGTCTCTTGGTGATGACGCTTATGTTATCAGAAATAAACCTATTTGGAACTCCGTAATACTCAACACACAAAACAACATCACAAAATGCTTCACTTTCATACAGCCGACTTGTTCTTATAGACAAACTTCTATAATGTAGGCTCGTTCCATTTATCCTTCGGTACAATTCACCCACTCTAGCTAAATGGTCTGCCTCACGGTTTCAATGATGAGGTCTAGAAAAATAAAATGGTCTTTATTATAGCATCTAGACATAATAATCAAAAATATTTTTGGCTTCTATAACCTCATCGCATAACTCTCGCAGAACATCATTCACAAAAATTGATGTAGATTCATAGTAAGTCATGCTTATAACCGATGTAAAATTCATCAACTATCTTTGTTAAATAGAAAGAACATTTCATATAAAATTATAACAAATATATTAGAGCCAAAATTTCGAGCATAAGAACCCTAATTGAACACTTTATAACGTAAATATTTTAATTGGCTACTTAATATATGACATAATTTCACAAAAGCACATAAAATATATAGGTATATTAACACAAAGCTCAACAGAATAAATATATCCAAAATATAAATATGATGATGATGATGATGATGATGATGATGATGATGATGATTTAACCCGCACACCGTGCTGTCAATCTGCATTAAAGTCAGTAAAATCTTTGGGATTATCTGTATCCCCGGCTTAAATAGCCTATATACAATAAAATCATTGAACAAGTGAACTTTATTAAATCAAGTTTACGAGCTTGGGATAAAAACCTATATGATTGCATCTTATCGGTCACACAGCATAGCAAAACTACCATCAGTCACACATAATAACATATTTTGACTTTCCGTTATAATCATCGGAGTACGACGGCTAACTTACTTACGAGGATGAAGACGATAGTTTTTCACCGATGTGCGACTGATAATACGAAATTGGATTTGTGCTTATCTCAAGTAAAAACTGGCTTGCTTAAGGGAATTATTTCCCCCAACAATTGATTAATTGCATAATTTATATAAATGTGGCGAGAGTTGCCCAATCTTAATGTTTGTGACTGCATAGAAATCGTGGAACATATGTTTCCAATCAATTAAAAGGTATGCGGAATTTTGTGAAAGTTAGAACCACATATTTATTTTTACTTTTCATTTATGTGCGTTGCAATCCGATCATCATTGCTCAGTATTCTGTCGTGCTCAGATGATGATAAAACCTGTCGAATCGCGACAATACGTGCTATCGAAAGTCATTTTCTTATGTTTTATGACTCGTCAGTTAAAATAGGATTGGTATTTATATCAAACTTTATTGAAAGAATTTCAACGCCACCCGCGCAATCAATGATTTTTTAATATCATTGAATTTATTTCGTGTGATACGGTATCAGAATATAATTTATCAGGTCTAGCGGATATGTATTTAAATTGCGATTAAATAAGCGATTTGCCGTCGACACTAAACATTGGCGACTTAGGCAAACTTGTTTTTTGTATTCGTTATTCGAGAGCTTCGCCCAAATCAATATTTTAACTCGTATATTTGTACAGAAGACTACGAACTTAGCATTTGCAAACAGCTGAAGCACAAACATTGTTCTGCGTATTCTTTAAATCAAGTTTGTAAGCTTGAAGTAAGCACCAATCCCATTGTATTTAACCAGTCGTCAAACAACATAGCAAAACTTGTTTTTCTGCATAGTTGACTAAGTTTCAACTTTCCAGTTTCGAACGCATTGTTTGTGCTGCATTTAAGAATATTACATTTCCACGAGGTTACTATCAACAATGGGTTCTACTTCACATCTGAAAGGAATAATTACTTCACGCTGTTTCTATAAAATCTATGCCACGGGTATTTCACAAACACTATATCTTCAATTATTATAATCAAGGTTGCGGTCTTGATATAAACACCTGACCCATTAATTACTTACATATGTCAGTATAAACTAAGAATTGTATAGTGTAGAAAAGGCAATTCATCCAGTAGACCGGTTTCGTCCTTATTGGGAACTCATCAAGTACTGGCCAGAATTTGCCGCGGACAGGATAAGAACCTGGGCACGTCTGCACCAGATTCCGAAGCAGACGTGCCCAGGTTCGTATCCTGTCCGCGGCAAATTCTGGCCAGTACTCGATGAGTTCCCAATAAGGACGAAACCGGTCTACTGGATGAATTGCCTTTTCTACACTATACAATTCTTAGTTTATACTGACATATGTAAGTAATTAATGGGTCAGGTGTTTATATCAAGACCGCAACCTTGATTATAATAATTGTTATCACCACCCGCGCAACCAATGTTCGTTTAACTATATCTTCAAGTTTGTATTTTCCAAATGCAATATTTTATTTGCATTTTCACGACAACAGTAGTTTACCTACAGAAAAAATTGTGACCATATTTCTGAACGATACACTTTTAAGTATGCATTTTGTCAACCTGTCAAAATATTCTTCTAGTCTTTGTGTTCATTACAATTTCTGCGCAGCATCCTTTTGGCGGTGTTTATTTTGTTAACTGAAACAAAACATTGTAGTTTACAAGTCAACTGTTCTTCTGAAACTTTTCAATCTGCAATGATAAATTTTAATTCAACTGATTAGGTCCATGGCTACAGTTTCATTATCAAGTCAACAAATTAGGTCAACTGTTACAGTTTTGGCTTCATTTCAGTCTGTTCAATCTGGGCCAGAAGCTATAAAAAACATTCCGTTATTAGTACTTTGAAGGTTCAGAAAACGTACGCTTTATATGTTATTCAATTAATTAATTAGCGATTTCTGTAGCTTCAATTTTTTATGCGTGTATTTTATCTCCCGTAAGTTTATAACTAAGTTAACTCCAATCACGAATCTTCTAGAGCCGCATGTAATGCCATATCCAACCGAATTTCTCTTATCCAATAACAGAAAACTGTTCTCTATAGAGAGATCTGTAGATGATTTTTATAACACTCTTAGGAAGATTCTTCCTTGACACAGCAGAGTTTAATACAGTTATGGATTAACATCTGTGTACAAATCGGACATTTCAGAACAGACAGCAAACGAATTAGCCATGATCTGTTAAATACCATGTCCCAAAAAAATTAATGCTATAACCAAAAATAGCTCTTTCTCTATCCGAAATTGCTTTCAGTGATCGGAGACTTTCCTAAATCCGTGCCAATGCCCATTGGTGGTTAATCATAAGCCACAAATACGGCAAATTGCATTTACTTCACACACACACAAAGTAGGCAATCTACGACCAGGCACCAATTCCTGCAATCCATTTAAATTATTTTCGTCCACGAACGAGTACATTTGAAGTAAGTAATGTAGACGAATACGCCCAAATAATTGATCAACCGATCTGCATATATCGACTAGCAAAACAATCGAATGAGCAACTCATTTTTATTTCGAAACCGGAGACGAGTACATCGTAGACAAACGTTCGTCTGTTTTATTTCTCAAGAAAGTTTCTAACATTTAGTTGTCTTTCGTTTACTGCTTGCAAAAGCCACGAATAAGCCTATTCCTGTCCACCATTTTCCACACTGCATTCTCAAGTTAATTTTCTTGGATCTTCACATGCTTGGCCTTAGATGTCTTTTTAAATATCGACTTATCGTTGATTTAGCAAAACGTATTATCAATGATGCTACCGTTTGCCTATAAAAAGTTTTTTGGACAAAATCTAGCCAACTTTTAAAGTTATGATTTACACATCCATCTCTAGAGCAATGTGCAGCCGAGATATCCGTAAGTCATAGATGAAAACCAATATATGTTCGATCTCAGCTATTCAAATCTACGAGTTATCAACACTATGTATCATTTCAATACGACAGTCCAATCAATTGTGCCTAAGGAGAGACAATTATCTACTGCAAACTTAAGACCTCTTGAGGTTAATTCACGAAAATACTAAAGGAAGGCGTTACCGAACACCCGAAAAGAAGTAGGAAAACTTAATTAAACTCCGTTTCCAAATCTAGCGAGTTAAATAGAGCTTGCGTTGACTATCATAATATAAGCTCTGTGACGAAAGAAGGTGAATACCCAATACACACTTTTAGTAAATTACAAGAAAACCTTAGTGGTAACAACTATTTTTCGGTAGTTGATTTAAAGTAAGCTTACCATCTCTTTCCCGTAGTCCACAAGTTATCAGCACTATGTACCATTTCAATACAACCGGTCTATTAATTGCTCCTTAAAAAAGACCATTGTCTCCCACAAACTTCAGGTCTCTTGAGAATAATTAACGAATATACTGAAGGAAGGATTTACCAAACAGCCGAAAAGAAGTTGGAAATCCTAATTAAACTCTGTTTCAAAATCCAACTTGTTACATAGAGTTTGCGTAGATTATCAAAATTTATGCTCTGTAACGAAAGCAGATGGATATCCGTTTTCAACTTTTGGTCAATTACAAAGCAAACTTATTAGTGGCAATTATTCTTCTGTGATTGCTTTAAGGCAAGCCCACCATTATATTCCAGTAGTCTCAATAGTTGAAGAACTCACTTCCGTCAACGCTTCTTTCGTAATTTCATGCTATGCCTCTCAAACCTCTTCAGCGCCCATCTCTTTTGATTCTCGCGTTATCATCAAGCATTACAGCTAACAATTTATGTAGTAATAACTAGTTGTTATTCGACAACATTTAGTGCATAAAGCAGTAAATATGGATGATCCAGCTCATCATCCGAAACTTACTTTACATTTTCTGGCTAATATATGAACAGATCATCAGCAAATTAGTTCAGTTGTGACCAGAAGGATAAACCAAAGGCAGCATGAACGGAAAGTATAATCTCATGCACATTCGTTTCGTGCTTACTGGCGACTCATCAGTAGGAGCCGGTATTACGCCCTTTAACCACTATATATTTGGTAGAAGAATGTGGAATAATAGGACGTACAATCTCCTAGACGAATGTGTAAACCTGTAATAGTGAAGCTAACATAATCTGAAGTCAACGACAATACGACTTCAATGCTAACTCACACTATATAATATATATACGGAGTCTGTAAAGGATACTAACACTATGGCCATTGTGTTAGTAACTGATACCTTATATATAAATTTATATCCATCAGGTTGGTATCATGTACCGACTCGGAAACCATATGTTAGTATCCGGTACTCATCGATTTCAAAAAAGGTATCAGTTACTAACACAATGGCCATAGTGTTAGTATCCTTTACAGACTCCGTATATATATTATATAGGTTAGTTAGCATTGAAGTCGTATTGTCGTTGACTAGATTATGTTAGCTTCACTATTACAGGTTTACATTCGTCTAGGAGATTTACCGTCCTATTATTCCACATTCTTCAACCAAACTATATAGTGGTTAAAGACGTAATACCAGCTCCTACTGATGAGTCGCCAGAGCACGAACATGTGCGTGGATATACTTTCTCATGCTGCCTTTGGTTTATCCTTCTGGTCACAACTGAACTAATTTGTTACTAGGTTCGCAAAACCTAATACATACTTTCATATATATTAGTTCTTCGCAACAAACAGTATTTAACTGTAATATAAGATCATCAGCAAGTTGCTTAACTGGGTTCAAAATATTTTCCTACGATACTTAACATGCCCAGCAATGAGGATCTCCTTCTTGTAATTTTGGTAGTAAAAGGAAGTTGTGAAAATGGTGAAAAAACAAAGTTGCAATATTTCATAATTGAATTCATATACGATTCTCAATTTACTTTAGCTGATAACGTCTCAAAGGCAAATATCACAATCAGACCTAAATTTATACCAATCACGTGATTGCAATACACAGCGCCTTTATAAATGTGATGCAATTGTCGCGCAGACAAACGCTGCTTTACTCCCGTGCTGTTTACTGTTAGTTTTCTAATGCACAACTACTCTCGTTCTCGTGCTGACCTGGAACAATTCTGAAATCGTGACTGCCAAATTTATTAAATTGACCTTTCAGCTTGCCGGTCACTTGGTGATGCTGCACATATAATCAGGAAGAATCATTTTTTCCATAAACATAACGATTGCCGCATCCCGCATTTCTCGTTAATCAACTTGTCGTCAATCAGAGAAACGAAGTTCACTGGACGCGCCTTCCACAAGCCGTCTTCATCACAGACAAGACAGCAGGAAAAGACAAGCTTCTGATAGAACCGAAACAGCTAGCACTTCTCTAGTACTCTCTTGATTTACGGTATTTATTGGTGAACGTTGCTACAGCCATTTTCAGGGCCCACCAATTTTACAGAATTCTTAAATTTTTAGAGCTTAAAGTTACACAACCTTGGACGAGAGCGTTACAGAACTGATGCCACAATCAATCTTAAGCATGAATATCTCGATAAGTGCTAACATTCATAGATTTGAATCGCTTCACTACGCTTGATGTCAGTTCAAGAAAAAAAACTGTGTGCATTAACCGTCGAATGCAGTTTGTCTTTAAGACTAGCTAACTGCCAACTGTTAACTTTTTCTAAATAATTTTTTTTTAATGAAAGACCAGTTGTGGAAATATTTGTTCAGTTTTAACTTCTTTTGTCTTGCATGACAAGCATATTTTAGGTGATTTATCGATTTCGATTTTGCTTACAGATATTTAGCAATGTGTTTTTAAACTGACATGTCTTTGTGGTTTTTTAGTCCAAGTCAGTCTAAATTATTAGGCAATGTAAGTGCATATACACAACATTTGTTTTTTTTATTTATTATTGTGAATTTTTCTCTAACTTATTCATTGATCTAGAGTGAAAAATCACAGATTCGAGCTTATTCGATATAGAGCATCAGGTTTGATAGCTACAAATGGTGAACATATGTGTCGAACAAGACCTACCGAAATTGCCGATAGCATACAGATTTCGTCAATTTCGCTATTCCAAACAAATTTAATTAACAATTTTAGACGTCTACAAAAACATGTAAATCGTAATTGTGTACGTTATATGGTCATCAGTACGATTTTTGACTAGTCACCCAACACAGTAAAATGAACGCCTATCATACGTAATGACGTGTTTTTACCTTACGTAGCCACTCACAGAACACGACGGAAACACGCACAAATATTCCACAGTCGACAGATCAGTAAAGTTTTTTCATATTACACAAATAAGGTTCAATTGACGTACTTTCATAAATTACGAATTCATTGATTTAACCAATTTTAGTATTTAGTGTGAGCTTTTATTTCAGTTCAACCTACGTTATTTTTGAAAGCTATATCAAAATGCACCGCATTCAGGAACAATCTATGATTTCAATTGTCAACAATGCTCGACGTCTATCAATTGTTTCCTGTTTACTGTCAGGCGTTATTTTTGTTGCACGTTAATTGTAAATTTATATAATTATTTAAAAAAAACTATTTTATTAAACAATCATTGACTACGCAAGTAGTGGTAAAAGTTCTTTAAATCTACAATTGGAGTGATGTAAACAACAATTCAATTGTATAACAGTTAAATACTGTTTGTTGCGGAGAACAAATATATATGCAAGTATGTATTAGGTGTTGCGAACCTAGTAACAAATTAGTTCAGTTGTGACCAGAAGGATAAACTAAAGACAGCATGAACGGAAAGTATAATCTCATGCACATTCGTTTCGTGCTTACTGGCGACTCATCAGTAGGAGCCGGTATTACGTCCTTTAACCACTATATATTTGGTAGAAGAATGTGGAATAATATGACGGTACAATCTCCTAGACGAATGTGTAAACCTGTAATAGTAAGCACGAAACGAATGTGCATGAGATTATAATTTCCGTTCATGCTGCCTTTGGTTTATCCTTCTGGTCACAACTGAACTAATTTGTAACTAGGTTGTAACATAGCCATACTTGAGTACAATTGTGTTTAATAAAACGTGGAAAAATTAGCAAAACTACCGTTAGTCAAACATACTGAAAAAATTAGATTTGCCGCTTTTTCATCTAGCAGTCTCGCAAAAATTTTACTTAACATGAAATGTCGGCTGAATAATTTCTATGCAGTCACAAAAGTTTTAATATTTTGCAGCTATCGCGTCATGGATACAAGATATAAAATCAAGAAGTCATCGATTTTATGTGTTGTTATAACAAATCTCCATATCAAATTTGCTTTCTTGTAGAAAACACCAATACCATTGTATATAGCCAGTCTCACAACATAACAAAGCTACTTTCAGGTAAATATACGGATCGAACCCCAATTCATATAAAAGTTATGAAAAATAAGACTTGCGGCTCTCACTTCTAGTTGTCTCACATAAATTGTACTTGACTGGAAATTTCGGCTGCGCAATAATTATGCACTTATGACCACGAGCATTTTTCAACTTTTGCCACAATTACTTTATCTATAAAATTAAACAATCATTGATTACGCGTGTGGTCACAATTTTTTATATCAAATTTAAGAGTTTGAAATAAACAAAACTCCTATTGTATGTGAGACAAGTAGATGCGAGAGCCACATATCTGATGTTTCACAACTAACATATTCATTGGGTCGTGCACTGATGGTGGTCATGGAAGGACAAAATGTGACAATGCATGAAACTGACATTAGTTTTTCTGTAGTGTGACAGATTAAATACAATTTTTTTTGTTTGTTATCCTGAAATCGCTAAATTGATTTGAAGTTCGATTGACAACACCCGCGCAATCTGTGATTTTTTTATTGTGACAGGTTGAAATATTTTTTGAGATGCATTAGAATATTATATAAATAAAACGAACATTGTTTGCGCAGGCGGTGATAACATTTGCTATAATCAAGGTTGTGATCATGTTAGAAACACCTGAACCTTTAAGTACCTACATTTATCAGTATAAACTAAACATTGTATAGTTTTCAAAAATAAGCAATTCTTAGATTATGGCAACAAATATATGATCCTAAAGGATCAACTGTTTATACCAAGATCGCAACCTCGATCATAGTCATTTTTAACACCGTCCGTGCAACCAATGTTCGTTTTATTATATAAAGATCCATTTCAATACCACTTCCCCATGTAGTGTGGTGCCTATTCTACAATGACAGATTGGGAACGGATGGTTGGAACTTTTGGTTTAAAGGGATAATATATAAGTTCAACCTAAAGTACAGGTTAACCTAGGAATATTATTTACCATACCACTTAAAATTGTGTGTAGTGTAGTGTGTGGCAGGGTGGCTCAATGGTTAAAGCGCCAGATTCCAAAGCAGACGTGCCTAGGTTCGAACCCTGTCAGCAGCAAATTATTGACAGTATGTGATGAGTTCCCAAGAAGGACGAAACCGGTCTACCGGATGAATTGCCTTTTAAAAACTAAACAATTACTGGTTCATTGTAACAAATTTATGTTCATAATGGATCAGATTTTTATATCAAGATCGCAACCTTGACTGTTGTAATTAGTAACACGACCCGCACAGCCAATGATCGATTAATCCTATAAATGTTCATTTCAAAACCACTTGCACATGTAGCGTGGCTTCTGTCCTATTATGACAGATTTGGTATGGTTAGTTGTAACTTTGGGTCTAAAAGGTTTCCATATAAGCTGCACCTAAAGGAAAGGCTAACCGAGGAAAATTAGATAGTATACAACTGAAAATTATGTGTAGTGTGCAGCAAGGTGGCTTAGTGTTTAGAGCACCAGATAACAAAGTAGATATTCCCAGGTTCGAGCCCTGTACACAGCAAACACGGGATAGTACGTAAGGAGTTACAAGTAAGGACTAAACCGATCTACGGGTTGACAAATGTATGTACATGAAGGATCAGGTGTTTATATCGTGATCGCAACCTTGATTATAGTAATAGTAATCATTATATAGATATTCTTCATATAATGGCAATTTTTATGATACTCTTTTAACACAAATACAAAATAAATTCAATATATTTATATCTACGTTAAATTTAAGTTCAGCTATTTTTATGCATTTTTAATTGCAATTGTGAAGTAAATCATGTATTGATGCATAAATTTATTATAAAGCAAGTATACATCAAACAGTTTAAAACGACTATATTATTCTCGCTATAATTCAACACGGCAGTAATTCAAGAAACGCTGTAGACTTTGCTTGGAAAGTAAGAAAGATTAATTTGAATTCAGCACAACATTCTACAACAGCAAACAGAATACGGGCAACGCATCTGCTCAGGCAAACACACGCGCATACATGCACCAATTTATATTTAAATCATGAACGAACTTCTACTACGAATTGAAACGTTGCCATTCAACGAAGAGTAGATCGTACCTCATTTCTAGTGGTTATTAGGAACGATGTTGAAGCCTTCGGAAGAAAGAGACCAATCCGCACACAGCCAACAGGAAGACGAACTCGATGCGTACTTGGAAATGTGGATCAATCGAATCTTCGCGAAACTGATAGTGCAAAGCGACAATCCGCGGACGGAAATCGTGGGGAATTAAGATGAAATTAGGCTGATCGATAGCTGGAAGATTATCCTTTAATCATTTGTTTAGCAGGTTTTTTATAAACGAACATCAGTTGTGTGTTAGGCACTCGAAAGTTCACTGATAATTTCAATTCTTTGAGTAAATATTTCGAATTTTGTGTCCCCTTCAAAAGGCATACTGACATATATAGTCTTAGTGTGGTAAGAATTCATTGTTTATACGTCATTATTTATACTTCATATTTGCTTTGACAAAACTTTCGGGATAACAGTTTTGTAGTAAATCTCTTTTGAACCCCACCGCTACTTGTGGGTATATGCTTCAGAACAGATTTTATTAACTCCGTAGGATAATTTATGCATTACAGTCCCTTACTGGGAAATTGAAACAGCACTGCGGTAATCGTTGCATTACCTTGTTCATGTTTGCCTACGATATATTATTTCTTTATGATCACAGTCTTCTAATTTCAATAGTATTGCCTAATTAAAACAAAGAATGTGCTCGCAAGTAAGGTTAAAATGATGGAACACGTTAAATTGTTTAAATATCTCATTTTTTTTCTACAACCTCATTAATGAGTATGAAAGTGTCATGAAAATAGCTCAGATATCTGTGGCAGCCTTTTTTGAATATGTCGTTGTAATTTTGACGTGTCTAGATAGAACCTAAATATATCAGCTAATAGACTCACTCACAAACTGCCTATCTCCACTCAACTTACCAAAAAACCAATTTAATTAAATTTTTTGAAACAACGATAATCTCTTCAGTCAAAAATTTTTATCAAAAAGCAAATTGTTCAGTTTTAATCTATGCAATATAATTAGAGAAATATAAATACATAGAAGCTGTTCAACCTAAAGTATACAATAAAACGGTGGAAATGGAACGCATATTTTATTGTCACAGCATTGGTTGTGAGATTACTATGCTATGTAATGACTTTTGAAAATAGTAGCAAGATTTCAATGTATGCTATCCACTAAATGGTATCGAATTACATCACATTTGAAGAACGTAAAAAATAAAATTGTCCATGCCAAATTCATATTGAATTTCAAGCGCTAATAAAAATTCCCTGTCAATGATGGAATGCAAGCATTGAAAACTACGAACCGCGCTATATGGCATTTCAAGCATAAAGATATTGTTAGCAGAATCTTTCAACAGCTCTTTTGGATTTGAACATTGCTGACAATGGTTAATATAGTGTAACTGATATTAGTTAGTAATGACAATTTTCTGCTAAACAAACACATAAAATGTTAAACGAACATTGGTTGCACGGGTGGTGATAACAATTATTATAATCAAGGTTGCAGTCTTGAGAATTACTATATGTCAGAATAGTAAAATTGTATAATGTAGAAAGGCACTTCATGTAGACCGTTTCGCCATTATTGAGAACTCATCACGTAATTATTTGCCGCGAACAGGACTACACGTCTGCTTCAGAACCTGGTCCTCTAACCACTGAGCGGCAGGATAGCTCAGTGGTTAGAGCACCAGATTCCGAAGCAGACGTGCCCAGGTTCGTATCCTGTCCGCGGCAAATTCTGGCCAGTACTTGATGAGTTCCCAATAAGGACGAAACCGGTCTACTGGATGAATTGCCTTTTCTACACTATACAATTCTTAGTTTATACAGACATATGTAAGTAATTAATGGGTCAGGTGTTTATATCAATACCGCAAACTTGATTATAATAATTGTAATCACCACCCGCGCAACCAATGTTCGTTTAATTATATAAATGTTCATTTCAATACCATTTCCCCATGTAATGTGGTGTCTGTTCAGTAATGACAGATTGGGCATGGTTAGTTGGAACTTTGGGTCTAAATGGATGCCATATGAGCTCCACCTAAAAGAAAAATTGACTAACAAAGTTACATTAGTTAGTATATAACTGAAAATTGTGTGTAGTGTAGTGTGCGGCAGGATAGCTCAGTGGTTAGAGCACCAGATTCCGAAGCAGACGTGCCCAGGTTCGTATCCTGTCCGCGGCAAATTCTGGCCAGTACTTGATGAGTTCCCAATAAGGACGAAACCGGTCTACTGGATGAATTGCCTTTTCTACACTATACAATTCTTAGTTTATACTGACATATGTAAGTAATTAATGGGTCAGGTGTTTATATTAAATTTTACTTTAAGTGGACTTTTGTCATATTTTTTTCATACGTAAGAAGTGCTGTAGACATCTGGCAGAATAATGACTGCGAGATGATCATTCAGGAGCCTCATGTGAATGCGCTATTTATGTTATCAGCATCGAAGAGAAACAGAGCTGAACTGGCTATAGCCAATACAACAGATCCAACCTAAATGTCAAGTAAATCAAAACAAACAGTTCGACAACTGGTTAAATACAATGGGATTGGTGTTTTCTTCAAGCTAGCAAACTTGATTTAAAGAATTGTTTCCACCACCCGCGCAATCAATTATTGTTAAATTGTATTAAACCAAACGGTTCCCTGGTGTTCTCGCCAAGGATAACGCGACTGATTGAAGCTAGCAGTATTTATTTACAGTTATACAACTGCGCTGAAAACGGATCAAAACCAAATGAAACGTTGAGCCGCATAAGTAAGTTAAATGCAAAATTCTGAGAAATTAAAGCAAAATTTGGGATAGCAGGGATGTTACAATTGGCAACATAGTCATCTGGCATCGACCAGTGGCTACGCTTTTGTGAGTGCCCCTGTCGAACCAGTTTACTGCGTGTTATTCAAAGACTGAGGAAGGTACTGGAAATAAGGTACCGATACGTAGTGAGTCAACTAAAATAAGGTCCTACCTTATTTCCAGTGGTTAGTACAAATGATGTGGAAGCCTTCGGGGTGAGAGGACAAATCAGCTGCTGACCACCACAAAGACGAACTCACTGCAAATTTGGTAATGAGAATCAAATGGATCTTTGCGGAACTGATAGTGAAAGTGTACCATCCTCGAAAGAAAATCGTGGATTCTCTAAATGTTATAATCGCACTGCGCAATTTAAACCAACATCTTTTAAGAGAGAGAACCTGATATCAACACCATCGTTAAAATCGTGATTTGTGGGCCGAAAATGTACACTTTTCCAATTTTTAACCAATTGCAAAACATAGTAAAACTGTCGCTGATCGCAGATCCTAACGTGTTTGACCATACCTTAGTCACTAAATGAGTATGACAGACACTGCAAAGAGATATGCAGCCGACACAACACTGACGTAAAATGTATTTGGGTCAACTTGACGGAGCATTCATTCAGTGCATTTCTGAATTAAATGTTTAATGTGGCTTGATCCCCATTAGTCAGGTTTATTTCAAGCTTCTTTATTAATAAGCCAAGTTTGAAACGCACCGATACGTGTAACTGAAGATAATTTTGCTATTTTGTGCTAATTAATAAAATGGTTGATATTTATATTGTGTGTCCGGTTTCTAGATTTGACTAACTGTTTTCGCCACCCGCGCAATCAATTTTTGTTAATCTGTATATCATATGTGAAATAAACAAATGCTATTTATTTTTAATTTATTTAACCAGATTCCTAGAATACCACCACTCGCGCAATCAATTATTGTTAAATTGTATTGCCTATATATATGTGTGTGTATATGTGGTTAAAGCTGCAAACAGTTTATGTTCGTGATTGCATAGAAATTGTGCAGCCGACATTTCCAGTTAAGGTCAATGTATGCGAGACTGCTAGATGTGAGAGCCGAATATCTAAATTTGATTTCCATATATATTCAATGCGGTTTGATCCTCGATAGTCAGTTTGCCGTCGTACTCTGATGATGATCATGGAAGGTCAAAACGCGTCGGTGCGTTGCGGCTGGCGGTAGTTTTGTTTTGTTGTTCGACGACTGGTTAAATATAATTGGATTGGTATTTACTTCAATCTCGCAAACTTGAATTAAAGAACACTCTATAATATAATAAGAATGGCCCCTACACGCCCACAAACACGCACACAGATGCGTACTCTGACGAATACTACAAGCCCACAAACTTGATTTAAAGAATTTTTACCACCACCCGCGCATTAAATTGAATATGTAAATGCACTCACATATCAACCTGTAATAAGCCACCAAAAGAATTAAGTAAACTGAAAACCTGATTAGTTGTTTGCAATATAATAAATTGAAAACCCAGAACGTATATAAATGAAAGATTTTAATGTATTGTTGGGTGTTCCAGCCATTATCCAATTTTTGCGATTAAATCTGTATTCTCTTCCTAATTAGATATGTATAATTATATATATATGAATATATATATATATATATATATATATATAGCATGCGCCATGCTAGCGAGCTCATAAGTTAGTATAAATTAACTAGATAAAAAAACGTAGCTCTGATATTTCTGTCAGTCATAAAGGATGGTCTCGCAGCATGAGCCCAAATGTTGCAGGAAAAAATCAACGATTGCAGGCTTCATGATATTGATAGCAGGTTCATGCCGTCAAAAAGTATATCAACCGTAACCGAGCTCTCCAGATATAAGGAGATTTTGAGAAATTTTCTATTATTAGCTTTCCATTAAATTTTTTATATATAATAATGAAATATTCCATATGATGATATTTAGTTGTGTTTTTTGGTGTGTGTTATTGAGTTTTCGGGAGTTGTGTGTACCCTACGTAGCAAATAAAAAATTATATCTGCTAAAATGAATCGCTTAGTCATTATAACTTGTAAATATATCAAAACTTGAATGATTCTCCTGACCCGATTTAAACAATCAATTGTCTCTTATTTTCTTCTTCCATACAAAGTTCAAATTATGAGGTATATATAAAGAAATGAATTACTAATTGGTAGAGCACTATCAACCTTTCTTACAATACATGGTACATGAAAAAAACTATATATATATATATATATATATATATATATATATATATATATATATATATATATATATATATATATATATATATATATATATATATATCATATAAGTGATAGAGTGATTTCATGTAGGCCCTCTCACATCCATTGATGGCGATTGTAACGAATTTATATATTTTATTTGTAATAGCTTACTTGCGTAAGTGTTAATTTGCTTACGTTGCTTCTAGATCAATGCACGTGTGAATTCTTTACATTTGTTCTCCACATCCGCAACAGTGGGCTGAATTCATAGAAGTATATCTTGTGACGTATCTAGTGGCAATGATCGTGATACTAAATCTTCTTATTGAACAGCAGTCGACATTCCCAATCAAGTGCAATTTATAAGTAAATATTAGAGGTGAAAGCCGCACATCTATTATTGCTTTCCTTATATATATATTTCGGTTTGCTCCTCGCTAATCAGTTAACTCGATGTTAACTTTTGTACTATAAAAAGTCGCCGTAGAAATACATACATACATAAACACACACACACACACATATATATATATATATATATATATATATATATATATATATATATATATATATATATATATATATATATATATATATATATATAATATCCATGCCTTTTTAATTTAACACAGTATATTTATAATTAGGAATACAGAACACATTAATAACAAAGTGGATAAA